>JAZAYU010001046.1:0-98649 GCA_038501625.1 Corbicula japonica | reverse complement strand
TCGTAAATCGTTAATGTACCTTTTGTTTTATGTAGTTATTTGTTTATTGTTAATGTAAAACTATTACCAGTTGTTGTATTGTATTCGACTTGAATTACAGATCATGCACATATAAATTTTATACATGTATTTTGTCTTTTTCTGTTTTTACGACCGCTGTCCGCGAATTTATCAAACAACCCTCGTACTAAAACATTTCTTTCGTCGACTGTTCTATTTGTCTAAGTAGAATAGAATTTCTAACGGTAAAACAACATTGTCCAGACAAAACTGTCATCGTGAGATAGGAAATTGTAAAAGCCTAATTTGCGATTTAGTGTATCGTTTTATTTACAGCTTGTTTAGTTAGTTGCTGAAGTTTACATTTACATTTAGTAACAACTTGAAATGAAGCATACAATGCTGAAATATTCCTAAAACCATAGTTGACGTTAAAACAATTTGAAAGAAATAACCAATTCGTAAAAGGGAAAACTGCCAAAAGACTGTAAGGTATTTAAAAGAAGTAGTTTTTATACAGAATAGAAGTCTACAGCCTATTTCATTGCATATTTTCTGTATTGTGACATATCGATAGCACTCAAAAACGTTTCTTAACGTTTTTATACATTAAACATGTATTGCTCGATATTCCGAGACCAAAGAAACCGAAACGTATTTTACCGTATAATATTCTTTACATACAAAACCGATAACGTAATTTTGCGGTACATGTCATTTCAAAGAAAACGACCATAACGTACACAAACGTACAAATCTTGAATACTTACTGCCGTTTCATCAGTATTGGTTAATATCAATAGCGCATAAAAACGTTTATAAACGTTTTTATACATAAAACATGTATTGCTCGATGTTCCGAGACAAAGGAAACGAACTACGCCCAAAACGTATTGTTCCGTATAACATTGTTTTTGCATGCTAAACTGATAACGTAATTTTGCGGTACGTCTTTTGAATGAAAACGACCATAACATACAAATACGTAAAATTAGTATAAAATACCGCTTTTTTACGCTATTTTTCTGTTGAAACGGGAATATTACGCTATGGGTTTTAAAACTGTTAAATTTCATACTGTTTAAATACGTTACCGGTCTTCAGACACAAATTGGGGTCCGTTTTTAGAACATCGTTTTTTCACGACGTTTTAGTACGTTACAGGCTTGCAAACACAAAATGGGGTCAGGCTGGGAAAGGATATAGAGTTGCACTAGTCTGTCAGTACGTACATCCGTACGTCCCCAAATCTTGTGGCATCAACTCCTCCTAAACTATAAGGCGGATTTCTTTCAAACTTGCACAGATGATCAAGTAGGATGTGTAGATGATCGTAAAGAAAGGATTTTTTCCTGCAACCATTTTTACCAGAGTTATGGGCCTATGGCCCTTTGTTATTAAAGATTATGTTGCATCAATGGGGGCATCAGTGTCCGAGGACACATTCTAGTTTTTATCAAAAAATGTGTTGTTTACAAATAGTTTCTGATTAATAGCTTACAAAATATGCCTTACTACTGTTTGCTTGCTGCTACTTTCTACATTTAGGTTGAGGATTCAAAGATAAAACAAAAAATTTTCAATTTTAATCTTCTTTATTTGCACTAAATAGGATGAACAAACAACACTAAGCAAAAAACAATATACACCCCAAAACAGGTACAAATTGGCACTAAAAAATCCTTAAAATCCATGGATAGAATTAATTTCAATTATGGCAAGTACAAATATATGACTAGGATATGCCTAATTGTGCAGTACTTAACAGTCAGTGGTAAGCATAAATATAGTTATGAGAGAATGACATTGATTACTGGCATCAAATAGCTTTTGTTCATGATTAAATGCTATCATTCAGCATATTACTAGGTCACACTATGTCAACTTGCTTCTGTTTGTTAATAACATTTTACCCTTTACTCCGTATAATTATATTTATGTGTGTGCAACCAGTGTAGATCCAGATCAGCGGGCACATCTGTGCCATCTGATCTGGATCTGCACTGATCGTTTTTTTTTTTGTCAGAAATAACGGAATAAATAAAAAAAGCCAACAGAGCAGATCCTGATCAGACGGCACAGATGTACCAGCTGATCTCGATCTACACTGATCCCACACATTTAAAAATGCTTATATATGGAGGAAAGGATTATCATAAGTTAATAAGTATTCAGTATTGAACAAAACTCTGTGATTTACAGCATTATCTCCAAGGATGTGGTAGGAGTTGACAAAGAAGAGCTGAAGCTAAACAAGTTCACCTATCACTCCAACGAAGAAGAAACCAACCCTTTAATGAAGCTTGAGACCCCGGGTAAGTTCTGGCTTGGTAGATTTGATTTCTATAAATGATGGTTTTATCAGAAATAAGTTTTTATAACCATTTTTCTCAGATGACTAGCATTAAACCCGTCACCCATGGTTAATTTGTTTGGCAAAGAGTTTAGAAGTTGATATCTCACAATAACAACTTCTGAATCCAACAAAGACCAGAGAAATATTTCTAGGGTTGAAGCATATTAACAATGATTTTCCATCAAGTTTATTAAATAAATTTTGCAGATCCAGATCAGATGGAATGAATGTAACTGATGATTTGGATCTATACTGGTCACACACATTTTAACTCTTTTCTCCAATACAACCAGTGTAAATCCAGATCTGCCGACACATTAATGCCATCTCATCAGGATCTGCCCTGGGCACATCTTGGTCAGAACCAACCAAATGAATCTAAAAGCAAACAGTGTAGATCCTGACCAGATGGCATGGTTGTGCCAGCTGATCTGGGTCTACACTAATTGTGTATCTATGAAGTAGAGTTAAAAAGCATAAATACAGATTAAAGGATAATTAAAAGTTTTGTTTCTGTTATATAGGTGCAAAGCTTGTTGCTCTGAAAGAACAACTTAAAGAGAAGATGAAGGCTCGTAGAGAAGAGGCGAGACAGAAGCGGCAGGAAGTGTACGACCTTGACAATGAAGAGGGCGGATATGAGGAAGAAGAGGCAGAAATGTCAGAACATTCTGACACTGACGTCGAAGAAGAGGAGGACTTCGAAGAAGAGTATGGGGAGGAGGAAGATGGCCAAGAAGAAAAAGAAAGGGAGGTAATTGGTGCAATACTGCCTTTCTCACATAGCAGCAACATATTATACATGCTACATGTATATGTGCAATAATCATTTTAAAAACAATATATCAGATCAAGTACAGGGTTGTTGTGTTTTGTTTGTAGATTTTTTTTGTTAGGGCAATTTGAGGAAAAAAAAAGTTAAAACATAACCAAATAATTAAAAACGCAATCAGTGTACATGTAAATACTGTTCAGATGGAACAGAAGTGCCTGCTGATCTGAATTTACACTGGTTTTTGTTTTTTGTTGTTGTTTTTTTTAACTTATTTTAATTTCCAATTATATTTATAATTATATTTATGGACTAACACAACATTCCACAAACATAAAAATCGTGGTACATTAGTCAAACATAATTGCTACACTGTTTGTCAAAGGATAAGGGTCATTTCCAAAGGACTTAAGAGTTGATCAAGAATTGGTTTCTTGTAGAAGAATCCCTTTGCTGATGAGGAAGCTGAGGATGATGACGATGAAGGAGATGATGATGAGGTTGGTGGAAACGATGATGATGAAGAATTTAATCTGAAACTTGATGTGTCTGACGAAGAGAATTCAGGTAAATATTGTTTGAGATTGATCTTAATGGGAAATACAATGGTTTGAAACAGAGGTCTGGTCAAGTAGAAGTGCTGCTGTGACTCTAGCTTTATAACAAAGACTTATTTTCTTGTTGAAAACGAAAATTGTTCTGCATACCTTACCTCAGAACATCTGCTTTATGCAAGAAGCTGTTGTTTTTATGCAATTATGACCTTGGATTGTGGAGTTTTTATGAAGTTTTATTGCCAGTTAAAATGTAGGTTTTCTTCAATTAAAATCTGTTTATTTCCACTTTAAGAAAAATAATGTTTTCATTGTTATGAACATGGTCTTGATCAGATGGTACGTTTCTCATAAGAAAAAGCAGTTTTGCAGTGTTCTGTATAGTTAGTAAGTTCTGTCATTGTTTTTTTTCCCTGTCTCTCCCATCTCTGAAAGAGAAAGTTATGGTGCGGAGTGACTGTATAGATGGAAATTTTCATATTTCTGCTGTCCTGTACAGATTGCAAAATAACAGTTGAGTAATTGCAGATTAGATAAATAAATGTACTGAAATGAGAAGTAGTTTGCTGCTGAAAATATTCATCAAGGGGTCTTACCTTGATCTCTATATGTCCAAATTGGAAATGTTTATTCTGCAACAAAAGAAACTACACAGAAATATACTTCAAACAATCTGCTACTCAAAATAACCATTTTGCCAGCAGAAATAACTAGCTATGCAGTATCGAAGGACAAAAACTTCGATATTGACAATTTACATTTTGCTTTGAAGTGGCAATAATACAAAATAATCTAAATTTCCAGCTTTGAGCTGGAGAAATGGCAGATGTGTAGATTGGTATTTGAAGGGTATAACATGTGTATATTGTAGATAAGGAAGAAGATTTGGGAGAGGAAGAAGAAAATGAAGAAGAGGAAAAATTGAGTGAGGAGGAAGAATCTGTGGAGAAAGTTACTGAATTTAAAGGTAGAGTGGAAGAGACTGGGATAATCCGAGAACTTTGAATTGTGCCAAAGATTATAAAACAGAGTTTAGTGACCAGTCTCAAATCTTAAGGATTTGATGGGAGTCGCCATTTCAGCCAATCAGATCCTTGAAATTTGAGTCTGGTCTCCATTCTCAGTTTTTATTATCCATTCTCAGTTTTTATAATCTTGGGCCAAACTCTCCTTCGTCATTCATTTCTTATTGAAAGATTGCCGTTATAAGTACCGTGCATGACTGTTAGAGAAGATGGAAATATCTGGCGAACTGTTATGCAGGAACAAGGCCCTGAGAATTTCATTTTCCTAAAAAAAAACACAATAATTATTTCAGCATTAGCAAAACTAGTCTAGAGATAGAATACAAATGCCAATATAAGGAATGGAGAATATAATGAGATACTTGGTTTCCATTTGACCCAGAACTTGACCCTACACGATTCAAAATTTAATAAAACTTCATTTTGACCCTCCAAATATGACACCTTATACTATTCAGATTTCAAGAAAGCTTCATTTTGACAAGTGTGAATTTAGCCTAAGGGTCATTTTTGTGTCGCCCTTTCGAAGAAAAGGTGATACATAGGGATTGCTTTGTCCGTCCGTAACGAAAACTTAACGTTGGCTATTACTTTGCCATTTCTTAATATTTCTTCATCAAACTTTCAAATTGGTCATGACAACACGCTCAAGACGATGCCAAATTTTTAAGGTCAAGGTCACATTTGATGAAGGTAATGCCCTTTTTGTACTTGGATTTTGACACCAAAACTTAACCTTGGCTATAACTGCCATTTCTTAATATTTCTTCATCAAACTTTCAAATTGGTCATGACAACACGCTCAAGACCATGCCAAATTTTTAAGGTCAAGGTCACATTTGATGAAGGTAATGCCCTTTTTGTACTTGGATTTTGACACCAAAACCTAACCTTGGCTATAACTGCCATTTCTTAATATTTCTTCATCATACTTTCAAATTATATTGCTTATGGCAACACAATTGAGATGATGCTAAAATTCTTGAGGTCAAGGTCACATTTAATGGAGTTATGCCCCTTTTTGTTCTTGCATTTTTATTCCAACAGCACCAGAGGGTGACAGAAATGTTCAACTGAACACCCATCTAGTTTCCTTTAATAAGGTTAATTGGCAGAATCCCCCCCCCCCCCCCAAAAAAAAAAAGAAGATAAAAACGACCCTTGACATTAGCATCTAGATGAACCCTGTGAAAGTAAAACATAAGCCTCATTAGCAAGTCAGTGATTAACAAAAACTTTTTTAAGCTCATGATGGTAAATTCTATTGACATTTTGGGAATGAAACATATGTTTTGCCTTAAGAATTTGGACCCTATATCAAAAAAAAAAAGAACCTCTGATTTTATACTGTTATAAATGAAAGAACATTAAGACCTAAATAAAGTAACAAATGAATAAACAAAAAATAAATATGCATATTTTCTTTATCCAGCTCCAGAAAAGCCCAAAGTAGCAGAGAAACCTTTCAGCATGTTTGGCAGGAAGATCAGTGACTCTGGAACAGACTCTCAGCTTCAGGTAATTCAAATCACATCTTTTATTTCATCGGCCCACTGGTTAAGCCATTTACTACATAGATACACCTTTATTGCATGGGCAAACAGTGTTGATTCAGATCAGCCGGCACATTCATGCCATCTGGTCTGGATCTGCACTGTTTGCTTTTAGATTCATTGGGTTATTTCTTACCAAATGCAACCAGTGCAGATCCAGATCATTTGGCATGGATATAATTTCTTATTATCCCTACTTTTTAAAGTCAGAAATTCCTTCACCCTACTTTTAAAAAATAACATGCTCACTTTTGCCCTATTTCTTTTGTAGAGGCTGTAGAAAGCCTGATACTAGAGGTATGGACTGGAAAATCTTTAATCTGATTACTTACATTTTCAGAGTGCTCAGTCAAAGACGTCAATATTACAGATGCCTATAGAGGATTCCCAGGACCTGTATGGGTCGATGCTGCCCCAAATAACGACCACACCTGGTGTGAAGCCCACTCAGCAGTCCCAGTCACAGGACTTCAGTTTCTTTCTGGAAGATTCTCAATCCAACATCCTGGATGCTGATGGGTACGTGATTTAACACTTTCTTCCATTGATACACCTTTATTGTGTGGGCAAACAGTTTAGATCCAGATCAGTCTGCACATCCATGCAGTCAGAGTATGATCAACACCAGTCTCATTCGGTCAGAAATAATGTAATGAATCCAACAGCAATCACTACTTCAATGAGGCATAATTTCACAGGGTAGTTTTCCCTGCATAAAACTTTATCAAATCTTTCACAAAATTTCTTTTTTCATTTTTATTTAAGAAATGTCAAACACTGGTTTCAAAGTGATCAAAAATACAGCATTTAATTCAGACAGCATCGAAACACAGAATACGAAAAGACATGTTTATTTGATGTTACTTTTCTCTTTAACAGATATTTGAGAACCAAGTCAACTGGAAAGAAGCTGCCATTAGCTGCATCGTTTGGAGCAGATAACATTGCCGGTACCCAGGGAAACATGGATGAACTGTTGGGATTATGCTCAGGGAGATTTGTGGGTAAGTTCTTGAGAGATGATGCAACATTTTCTAGGTGCATGAAATGTTTTGTTTCGGAAACTGAGATATGCCCAAGATAATTTGGAATCATTATATTCTGCATAGATTTTCAGCTATTTCAGTCTATTTATCCCTTAACTCAATAGATTCAACTTCCGTCTCACAGGCTAACATAGATCCAGATCAGTTGACACATTTGCTGTCTGTGAGGATCTGCATGGATCACTTCTAGATTTATTAGGTTATTTCCTGCCAAGAAGTGAAATGTTTAGATCCATATCAGATGGCAAGGATGTGACAGCTGATCTTGATCTAAACTTGTAACCCATGCAGTGTTTTTTTTTCACTTTTTTGGGAAGGGGGTCACAGCCCTTTGTAGGGGGAAAATTGCAGAGTGAACAAAGGAAAGGGGGAATATTTGGAAGATATTTGCAGCCTGTCAAACACAACATAACAAAGTATTCACTTATCTTTTAATTCAAAGAAAATCAGTGGTCTACAGTGAAATGTCATTTTCTGTCTCTGCAAATTTATCAAATATTCTTGTCACTGTATTGCCTATCAGTGGGGTTTCAATTAAACATATCCAAAATGCAGATTTATCATCTTGGTTATCGAACGGTCCGTAACAGACTCCAGGATGGGGGAATTTTTTATTGGACGTGGGGGAAAAATATATACTATTTTGAGGGGGGAATGGGGCCCAATTTCTCCAAATATTTGGCATAAAAAAACACTGCCATGGTATAAAAGGTGTATCTAGAGTAAAGGGATTTTTCCAACTCTTGAGAGTCTGTAGAGCTAATAGGGTGTGAGCATATTGGGGTTGCTGGAGGCATTAGCCAGTCATATGACAATGATATAGCCCGACTTCATATTTTTGTGAGTGTTAATCTTACAAAGATGCATGTTTCTTATTATAGATTTGGCTAAAACATGAACAGTGCAGATCATGATCAGATAGCGCAAATGTGCCAGCAGGTCTGGATCTACACTTGTTGCATATGTCTAATAACCAGAATATATGCAGGGCTTTTCATCCTTATATAACAGAGGCCTTTTATAGGCCTCTTTCCAATCCAGAAATATAGTATTATCAAAGTGTAAAGTGTTTTTTTCTTATACACTAGCCACACCAACAGCTGAGAAAGACAAGTCATCACGTAAAAGCCTGTTTGATGACAGTTCTGCATCCAATACCCAGGGCAACATGGATGAGCTGATGGGGCTGTGCTCTGGAGTGTTTACAGAGAAGTAAGTTCAACTAAACTGAAGCTTACACTGCTTCCATAACCTGCTGAATGTTGAGGTTCATTGTGATATTTTTTCCAGGGATTCTGCCAACTAATTGGTAAAACCTCTAATTTAAGGACTAAATGACCCTTGACCTAAAATCATAGGGGACAAAATAAGGCTTATTGGAAATTTCAGGGTCATAACCTGGGTTATATGGAATGTTCCCTGGATAAACTGTTGGCATTCTCATGTTTACTACTGATCTCTAAGGCTTTTTTCTGACACAGGTTGTTTAAATTCTTTCACCATAAGGTGAAGGAGTCCTAAATGAAAGATATGCAAAAAAGAATATGATCAGGGATTTCGGTAGCTTTTAAGAACAAGAGGTTATTTGAGGCCAGTTGAGAATTTTCAAGGGGTCATACGATATATTCAGTGAATTTTGCTACAAATACTTAACTTACATGGATGTTAAAATTTTATTTTAATGTATTTTCAAGGGCCAAATACATATTTGCTTCATATTTAAAATGCATTAGACACTATCTATTTCTTTTCTTGCAATATTTGACCAATTTCTCTACAATTCAGCTGCATCAAAATGACTCGATTTGATCAAAATTAGAAAATTCAAATTTGTTTTCGTCAAAATGCGAAAATCTATTGAAATCTCCAATTATTCAAATATTATAAATTAAGTTTTTATAAGAAATTATTCTTGGATAAACATTTTTTCTTCAGAAGTTAAATTCCTATGAATGAAAGGAATACATGTACAATTTTGTTAATATGTTTTCCATTTGGAAATGTGAAAATAATGTTACGTCTTTTTTAAAGGTCAAACAGTCAGGCAGAAAAGAAGGGAAAGAAAAGAACAGCTACAGAGGCAGAAAGTGAAGAAGATTCCATTGGAGTTTATTCCGACAAGGTAAGTGCAGACAGTCTGTTAACGCCTTTACTCCATAGGGCTTAGTGCAAAACTATTATATTTCCTTTATATTTTTATATAGGATAGAATAGTTTTACACTCAGCCTTCAATATATGGGTTTTATGGCATGAGCAAACAGTGTAGATCCAAAATATTTACATTCCTATTGATTTTTTCGTTTAAAAAATTCGGTTCATTTTGCATGAACCGTATGACCCGTAATGACGTCAGTAACGTCATGGCTGTTACTATTGAAAACTCCCACGTATTACTCGCCCTTTTCACTTAAAACTAATTTTTGAAAGCGTTCGACTAAAGTTAATTTAAAGAAAAAAAATGAATAAAATGTAAATATAAGTAATGATTCTTATTTTGGTGCGGTTCATGCAGATTGGACGTGCACGCGAGAGCTGGCAAATTAACCATAAAGCGCTGGCGCGCTTTATGGATTTGCCAGCTCTCGCGTGCACGTCCAATCTGCATGAACCGCACCAAAATAAGAATCATTCCTTAATTAGCAAGGACATCCACACAATCTGATCAGGATCTACACTGTTTGCTTCTTGGACAGAAATAAGCTAATGAATCATACATTGTAGATCCTGAACACACAGCAGGGATGTGCCGGCTAATCTGAAACTACACTGTTTGCACATGAACACCAGCCATATCCCTTGGGGTAAAGGGTTAACAATCACTTTAGTACATATTTGAGTGACATTTGGTGACTGATTGTGCAAAGATTCAATAACCTGTTATATTTCATTTCTTAATCTGGTTGTTTGGAAATCTTTCTTTTCAGTACTTCTCTGCCATTCTTGTAAGTTATAGATAATGAGAAGGAAGTGACAGTTATTTTAAATTTTCTGCTGGTTTAATTTCGTTTTACTCATGAAAATTGGCACAGCCTTGGAAACCAAAGCTTTATTGTCTTCTTAGTGTGTGAAGAAAATAAATGAGCCACCTTTACAATGTATGTACCGCCTTTTCTTTCAATAAAAGGGTACCAGTAAACCCACACACATAAAAATTTCAAAGGACTGGTCGCCATTTTAGCCAATCATATGCTTGAGATTTGAGACTGGTCTCCAATTCTTTGTTTTCTTATTTGGTTATCTTTATCATTTGTGATTTTATGCCTATAGGATGAAGGGAGTGATGGAGATAATGAAGGTGATGATAATGATGACAAGGAAGAAGATGGCGATACTGATCATGTAGACAGTGATGACGAAGAAAGGCCAGTCAAGTTCTTGGGATTCACAGAGAAAAATAAACATGGGTATGAGAAAAGATGCTGAAATATTTTATATCGGAATTTCAAAACTTCATCAACACTAATCAATAAGAATTGAATTTAGATTATCTACCTGTAAGCAGGTCATTGGGTATTGTGGTATTTCAATTGTTGGTCAGTAAATTAAAGATGCATATACTTATTGTGATATCAAGATGTTTATTTTATTGTTTTGCAGAAAAATTCGACAAGAATTCGTGGATGCAGAAGCCGAGTTGTCAGGTGAGGTTCTTTTACTTTTGTCTTTCATGAAAAATAATTTGTTTTACTTTTGAGAGCACACTTTATGGCATTTACCTCTGCAATAAATGTGAAATTTATCAAGTGATTTGCAATATTGCTGTATAAATTGCTAGAGATACACACTGACCTAGGCCTTTGACACTGTTTCAGGGGGTTCAGAATATTGCAATACAAATTGCTTGAGATGTGCATGGTCTTGGCATTTGAAATTCATACAGCTGTTTCATAAAACAGAAATTTCTGAACCTTTGTTGACAGATGATATTCTGACACAAGTTGTTTAGTATTCCACTTACTTTTCTCATAGGGAATTGATCTTGATCCTAAAAATGCTTTTAACTCCGTATTTTGGATTTGATCATGTGTGCGACCAGGGTAGATCCTGATCAGCACATTCGTGCTGTCTGATTAGGATTATTGTACGAGTTTTATCACGTGTGACCAGTGTAGAGATCAGTTGGCACATCTGTGCTGGATGATCAGGATCTAAAGTGGTCGCTTTTTGGTCATTAATAACCTGTTAAATCTAAAAGCCAACAGATTAGATCCTGATCAGACAGCAAGGTTGTGCCAATAGATCTGGATCTACACTCTGCGAAAATGATAAAACCAATATCTGTGGAGTAGAGCGTCAGCCTATTATTGTTTAACTATCCCTATAGAATCCTTGATGTTTAACTATCCCTATAGAATCGGTGATGAATTCTGATATATTGGAATATACTTATGATTCTGTAAGATGATAATGATATTGCCCATACTGGTATTCAAATCCGTATCATAAGGCAGCAGTGCCAAGCCACTCAAATCTGAAGGCTGCTGGCTGAGCCAGTCGGGACAACCCCAAAAAGGTTGCTGTGATAACCCTTATAGTCATGATAATCATTACATGACATCTGTAATGTTTGTATTTCAGGGAGTGAGTATGACAGTGACGAGAACCTGGACCTGGCGGAAGAGGACGACATCATGGAGATGGAGGAAGGAGACAAAGAAGCAGCTAATTTAGATCAAGATGAGCTCAGGGACGAAGTCGGCAGAATACATCTGTACGTTAACCCTTTACTCCATAGATACAACTTTATTGCATAGGCCAACAGTGTAGATTCCCATCGATGCCTTTCAATCATGATTGGCAATATTTGCTTTTTGATTTATTAGGTTATTTCTGATCAAGATGGGACTAACGGAGATCAGATGGCACAGATGTACTGGTTGATCTGGATCTACACTGGTGGCACATGCATAAAAAGGTGTAATCTATATTAGTGTTGCAGCAGTGATGGAAAACTCGGAAGACAGGTCTTTGGAGATCATACTTGTTTGTAAGATTTATCCCTTTTCTCCATATATATGCATTTTTACGCATGTGCGGGCAGTATAGATCTAGATCAGCGGGAACATCCATGCCGTCTGATCAGAATCTGCACTGGTCGCATTTTGGTCAGAAATAACCAAACGAATCAAAAAGCGAACAGTGCAGATCCTGATCAGAAGGCACAGAGGTGCCGGATGATCTGGATCTACGCTGTTCGCCCATGTCATAAAGGTGTGTATATTGAGGAAAGGGTTAAATAATATAGCACATAACCACACATACAAGTTCACAATAACTATAGAGCAACTTGCAGCACCTACTTATTGCGAAATCCATCACTTTGAAAAGGCTAACATTGTAGGCTTATGCGATTTGGCAGCATTTTTTATGTGTTTTCAGTAAACAGTTGATTGACGATGACAAGCGTGAATTACTTCGATACCAGGAAATGTACCTGGCGGATGGAGACTTACATGGAGATGGGGCTGGTAGAATTAGAAAGTTCAAATGGAGTAATATGGGAGGTAAGAATAATGTCAGTAAGGTCATTTGCCCTGGGATTCGCTTTTTTGTCAGCATCGGCGTCTGTTAACCAAAATATGCACTTTGGTCCATAACTTTGAAAGTATTTTTGGTATCGCCTTGGAACTTGGAATAAATATTCACCTTCAAAATCTACCTCATTACCAACAAGACCCATAACTCTGCTACCATTATTTTTCAAGGTATGCCTCTTTGTTGTTCTTTTAATCTATAAATTGCATTTATTTCAAATGATTCGAATTAGTAACTTATCAGTATCAGTCAGAAGCACTCAACTGTCAGACATTAGCCTGATCAGTAACAATCAGAAGCACTTATTTGTCAGACTTAAGCCTGATTTGCATCAGTCAGAAGCACTCAACTGTCAGACATTAGCCTGATCAGTAACAATCAGAAGCACTTATTTGTCAGACTTAAGCCTGATTTGCATCAGTCAGAAGCACTCAACTGTCAGACATTAGCCTGATCAGTAACAATCAGAAGCACTTATTTGTCAGACTTAAGCCTGATTTGCATCCGTCAGAAGCACTCAACTGTCAGACATTAGCCTGGTCAGTAACAATCAGAGGCACTGACATGCAGAAACATCCATCTGTCAGAGATTAGCCTGGTTGGTATGAATCAAAAGTACCTGTCTTTATATTGTAGATGATGAATCGCAGCAAGATATGTTTAACACCGGAAGTGATGTGGAAGATAACCAAGAGGAAACGGATGACTTTATGTGGAGAAAAGAACGATACGAGAGAGAACAGTTTATAAAGGAACAACAGGTATTGTCTTCTGGTTTTTTAACCCTTTAAGCAACATCGCCTTTTATCACATGGGCAGTGAAGATCCAGATCAGCATTGTCATCTGTATCTTCTGATCTGGATCTATTCTAAGATTCTCGATCCGAAATAACCTAATGAATCTAATAGTGAACAGTGTAGATCCTGATCAGATGTCATATATGTGCTGGCTGATCTGGATCTACATTGATTATTTATGTGACAAAAGGCATGTCTATGGAGAAAATGAATATTTTGAATCTGTTTATATAAAAATTTAAAAAGAAAACCTGATGTCATCGAACTATGTAATCTCCTTGTCTAAAACAGGTTAAAGTTGGGTTCTAAATTTCATAGTGGTTATAAATTCATGAATTGATCTACAAAAATTAGAACCCCACAAATGTTATTGAATTACCAGTATTTTGCTCAATCTAATATTTGTTCTCCAGGAGAAGGACAACCACACTGATGCTGACAACAGCAGCTTCCTGAAGTTAGGAAAAGTTTTCCTCAAAAAACAAGGTCTGTTTGTGTTGCAATTTATTAGTTCCTTGTAATAGTAATTTATTGCTAGCTTTGAAGCTGGCTAAAATTACGTGCTGAAATAAGGGAATGACTACAGAAAGTTGTATTTTACAACTAGTTCCTTCAATCCCCCCCCCCCCCCCCCCCCCCTATTTAACTATGAATGGAATCTATCAAGCTGAACACTGAACCTTCTAGATTAATATGGTGGCGTTCCACCCCCCTTTGTTCAAAGGATAGTTTGGAAATGTATTGACTAACTGAATATATTGTTGAGTGTTAATGGTTTATTATTTTGCTCATTTTCCAGATTAATCAGCTTGCCATCTGTGCCATCTAGATCTGAACTATTGACTTCTTGGTCAGAAATATTGTATTCAGTCTAAAAACAAGCAGCGTAGATACTGATGGCTCAGTTGTGCCAGCTTATCTGGATCTACACTGTTTTCCAAGGCCATAGTCCGCTCTATGGAGTAAGGGGTTAACGGCATAAAGCATTGCAAGAAAAACCTGTGACTGTCCCAGACAGGTGTGTGTAGCTTGAATATTGGAGTATAAATATAAAGAGATTTCTTTGTTTTACACAGGATCTGTTGATAGTGGTAGTGTAGAGAAGATCACTAAATCACAATCCAAGGACACGGGTGCCGAGACCCCAGGATTCCCTGGCTCATTCTATAAACTCTCAGTAAGTACACGTTGAGACACATATGAAGAATGAAAGATATTACTTACGATTTCTTAAGTAAATTTTAACATGAATTATTGTTTAAACCGTTTACTCCTTGGGTTATTGCTGATGTTGGCTTTTGGATTCATCAGGTTATTTCTGACCAAGAAGCAAATAATGTAGATCCAGATCAGACTGCACAGATGTATATCCAGATTGTCCAGCACATCTTTGCCATCTGAATTGGTTATACACTGGTCCCAAGGTTATAAAGCTGAGATTGGAAACCAGTCTCAAATCTCAAGCATCTGATTGGCTGAAATGGCGACCAGTCGCCATTTCAGCCAATCACATGCTTGAGATTTGAGACTGGTTTCCATGCTCAGTTTTATAACCTTGGGCATTGGTTGCTACTTGGTCATAAACAACCCAATGAATGTAAAAGTGAAAAGTATAGATCCTGATCCGATGGCAAGGTTATTCTGGCTAATCTAAATCTACACTGTCACCTATAGATAACAGCTGTATTCCTGGGGGTAAATAACAATTATTTCTGTACTTGCAGCTGTTTTGCAGGCATTTCTTTGGCTGTAAATTTTTAATCAATTATATTTTTAGAAGCAGAAGCGAGGCTCTTTCCTTGCCAGAAGTAAAGAGGCATTAGCAAAGATCGCAGAAATGACAAAACCCATTGTTAACCCTTCAGCCGGAGCAAAAAGTTCTGGAAACTTCACCTTCCAAGTTATATCACCAGGGAAAGAACAAGAAAATGAGGTATGGAATATCCAAATACCATTTAAAACTAATCCATTTTCGGTCGGGGTGGTGACAGATGAAAAGATTTTGTAAATTTCTAGGATCTTTATTTGATTTATTGTTGCATTAATTATTGTTTTAAATGTGGTTTTCTAGCCTGTGGTGGGTATGGCATATAATTGCTTCATTAAAATGCAGCTTTTATCTGTTAAAACAGGACTTTGTTTCACTGCCAGGCGAAGAAGCCCATGCATGAAAATTTGGGACAAATCAGGGAATGAAAAAGTCTGATGCAAAGTAACTTTTTGGGGAAAACCACATTGTTTTAAAAGATACTGGCACTTTTGACACTGCATGTGCTATTTTATCGAATGACACATATAGAAGATATTTGTTTGTTTTAGTGAAATATCAATTTTATTTCACGAGTGAACTCCATAACAGTTACTGATGAAGCAGATTTAAGTATTTCAAACAGCTTGTTTATCACTATTAATGTAAGAAACTGAAAAACAACAGTTAATAATTTATTTAATTTTATTTAAATTTACATCATTTTCAAAAGAAACATAATGCCATCAGTGGCGTACCAAAGAGAGGTCATAAGCTAAAAAAAGTAGATCGGCAAAAACAGTGAAAATAAAAACGGTATTCCACAGTTTCAAAACAGTGAAATACCATTTTTATTCACTGAGAAAACTGTAGTTCACTAGAAAACATAAAATAAAATGGTATTTCGTGACAATGTCTCCTAGGGTAAGTGTGAAACATGAAAACTAGAATCATCTTCAAGTGTACCCTGCATTTATTTTATAGTATATATAATCTAGTATAGAGGGGCAGGGAACTTTGGTAGCCTTCAAACATGACACATCAAAATATTGCAGGCTCTGTTTGACTGAGCCTATGTGTGTGTAGTAATGTAAATACATATGAATGTCTACACCACACGGCCCTTATGTTGGATGCAGCTCAATATTTACGCTTGTAAACATTACAAATGTTAATCCATTCTTAACGATGGTGTGTGTATGATGGAAATCATGGAACACTTTATGCCATAATTTCAGATAAATACTATTCCATATTCAGTTGTGTGTGTTCCAAAGAAAAAAAAGGTTTCCCCTTAAGGAGAAAACAATGGGCAGAAAAATAACATAACGAATTTTGACAGGGAATATGAGAATATAAATCTGCATATCACAGAGAAGGCATATTGAAAAGGCAGGGATATGTCTTTAGAAGGATACATCAATATCTGAAGTGATAAAACATGTATATGGTATAAATGGAGTACAGGATTAACTTGTAAACTTTCTCTCTATTGCAGACGGCAGCAAAAACAAGACAAAGAAAGGCACATGTTCCAAAACCAGCTGCCACTAAAACTAAACTGCCTCCTGCCAAGCGACCCAAACTGGACACCCAAAGTTCTTTCACACAAGACAGTATTTTCCATCATATGTAACAGTTTACATGTAAAGTTCATTCATGTTACAGAAGATCGAAGCTATCGCTATATGCACAAGTTAACTTGCAGATTTCTTTAACAGATGACATCACTATATATAACAGTTGTCATGTAGGGTTCATTTCTTTCTTTCCTACTTTGATATGCCTTTTTGGCTTGGGCAAACATTGTAGATCCAGATTAGCTGCTGTGCTGTCTGATCAGGATCTGTACTGTTTGCTTTTTTTTTGTCAGAAATAAGTTAATAAATCAACAAGTGAACAGGGCAGATCCTGATCAGATGGCAATGATGTGCAAGCTGATCTGGATCTACACTGTTCGCCCATGTCATAATGGCATATATATATGGAGAAAAGGGTGAAGACAGAATTTATTCACTGTATGTAACTGATTTTAGTTAATTCACCTATTACATTTTTTTACACTGTGTAATAATTGATTACAATTCTATTTTGAGAACAGGACATTTCATCTAGTTTAGCTGACTAAAAGGCTAAATATCCATGCGGTAGTTGAAGTTTAAATGCAGTTATAAGATAATTGTAATAGATGAATAGAATTGAATATATAAATAGGAACATATAACGTAGATTGTGTGGCTACAGTAACTAGACTATATTTGAACAAAACCAAGTTTTATCTTGAACCATAGCAATCATGGTTAGTGATCAAACTAAGTCACTATTAACCCTTTCCTCCATAGATACATCTTTATTGCGAGGGCGAACAGTTTAGATCCAGATCAGCCGGCACTTTTTTATTCTTTAGGTTATTTCTGACCAGAATGCGACCTGTGCAGATCCAGATCAGATGGCATGAATGTGCTGGCTGATCTGGATCTACACTGGTCACACAGGCGTAAAAATGTGTATATATTGAGGAAAGGGTTAAAGATGTAAAGGATATTTGTTTGTTTCGGTGAAATATATATATATATTTTATTTCACTCAATAACACTGGAAACTGATCACTTTACGAGTGGGAAAAACTGACAATAAAATACAATTCTATTTCACTGAAAAGACTATGATTCAATAGAAAGCATAAAATAAAACTTACAAAAATTGGCATAGGGTGATAATCTGTTCCCAATTCATGCCAAATTCTTGCTGTTTAACCCTTTACATCATGGGATATGATCGTTATCACGTGAGCAAACATTGTAGATGTAGAGGATATTTGTACCAATGTAAGGTAGAAATATATTTCACCGAGTGAGCTCAGGAAGTCATATTTTCAAGAGAGGCAAAGCCACAAGTGGGAATAGATAATTCAGGAATTCACGGGTGAAAAATATTTCTATCTTTCACTGGTAAAACCAAATTTTCTTTTTATTTTATGCTTTTAGTGCAAAATTTGCGTGAATTTGACAGAAAAACTTACATAAAATGGCGCCAAAGTGGTTGTTTAAAATGTTACGTAATGACATCATATACAGGAACTTGTACCCGTTTTATAAACGTTCTCATTCGAAATATTAGGTGCGTTTGGGTACCAACTTGAAAAAAACCGGTGAAAATAACAATGATATTTCACTGTTTGAAAACAGTGAAATACCAGTTTTATTTCACCGAGAAAATTCTATAATTCACTGGAAAACATAAAATAAAGATCAGTCAGCATATTTGTGCCATCTGATCAGGATCTGCACTGTTTATATTTGATTCAATGCGTTATTTCTGACCACGAAGCAACCAGTATAGATCTCGATCAGATTACACAAATGTGCCAGCTGAACTGGATCTACACTGGTTGCACATGTGATAAAACCTGTATATAAGGTGTAAAGGGTTAAGCAGTTGTAAAAATAATGCTGTACAAAAGACTTACAATTATGTATAAAAATCATGTGTATATTTTTGTATTAAATGATGATCAATTTTTAAGGTGTTATAGATTCTTTTTGTGACAACCTATGGGTCGATATAAGAAATGCAAAAAAAAGTTGAAAATAGTGCAGAGATTAGAAGGTAGAATTAAATTAATTAAATTATGTACTATATTATTTTGTAAGTATATAGAGAATATTTTGTGGGCTGAGAGCTAGTAAGTTGTAATTATTTGAATAAAGAAGGAAGTTACAGCAGATTTGCACTGAACCCACAATTTGTTTGTTTCATTAAAATATTGATTATTATTCACTGAATAAACTCCAAAAATAATAGTGAGAATATGTTTGGTATTCATGATTGATAATTTACCTAATCAGAGTTTTTCTTAATATATTTTATACTTTTACAATATTGAACTTCATTTGATTAGAATATTTGAATTTAAAATCGTATGCATACATATACATATGGAAATAGAGCTAGAAATTATTTGTAGGCATTTCATTTAGTAGCATCTTTTTTTTATAATAATAAATATGGTAAAAATAAGTGAACAATATACTGGGCATTCACAGGTTTTATTGCGTATGCGACCCGTGTAGATCCAGATCAACAGGCACATAAGTGGTGTCTGATCTGGATATACACTGGTTTACTGTTGCTTCTTTGTCAGAAATAACCAAGTGAATTAAAAGCACATTGGTGCTGTCTAATCTGGACCTACACTGTTTGCTTTTTGACTCCGGCTATTTCTGACCAAGAAGCCAGCAGTGTAAAACTGATTGGCAGGCACATCAGTACCAGCTAATCTGGATCTACACTGTTGCACATGCGATAAAACCAACATATTAATGTAGTAAATGGATAGTGAAAGAATGTGTGCATGATTAAGTAATAAGTGTAAAATTTAAGTATGTTGTTTTTATCTGGAAACCTTCTGTGTTCACCTACATGTATTATACCTTGCAATTTACACAATCAGTTTTTATTTCCACCGAAGCTGTGTTCAGGAGCGTGATACATTAGTTTTGCAAAATACAGCATGTATTGCTAAATACAGCACATAGTGCTGTATCGAAGATATGGTAATATTGCCGTTTGTCAATAGTCACTATTTATACATATACATGTGTATGGAATTATTTCAAAAATAAAATTAAAATATCACCATTTGTTTGTTACTTTGTTTATATTAATTGCACTTTTGAAAGTGTTGGGTATTTAAAAAGGGTGGATTCACAAAGGCTAAATTCACTAAAAGTTTCAAATGGCCAAATTTTACATCACAGAAAGTTTGCTTTTATAATCTATAATGGTTGTTTTCTTTCAGAGATAAGAAGTGGAGACAAACTTAATAATATTAAAAATAAGAATGTCAAATATGCTTTGAAATTTAACAACATAACTTTCTGCAAATTTCCATCATATTTTGATACGGGGCAGTATAGGCCTCGACAAAAGTAATTTACACAATTTTAATTGTAGTAAGACATGTGTACATGTATTTCATTGTTAAAATTTGGTTTTGGTTGATAAGCTTGCCCCCATTGAAAAACTAATCTGTTCAGATAATGGACAAAATTCAGTTTTTTGTATTTCCTCATTTTATGTTTAGTCTGACAGTGGCCGATGTAAACTATTAAATCTCTTTAATCTTGGGTGTAAGCATTTAATTTTCAAAGGTATTAAAATTTTAGATATGCAACAAAATTAAAACATTTTAAATATTTTTAGAATCTGCCCCTTTAATTTACACACCGTTCAACCCGATAAGATGAATGCCGTGGGTAAGACGACGGCAGTTGCTTGTGTACATGAACGTTTTTCGGCGAAACTGAGTATTGGCCTGATTTTTACATTTTCCGGCAATATCTAAGCAGACAAAAATATACATATTGATTCCCTGTTTGTTAAGGACTCTACTGACGAAATCTTGACGCACACAGGATATTATTTACAAAGAAATTTCAGAAAAAGTGTGCAATTTTTTTACAAAATATGTCATTGGACGAATCGGTCGCAAATATTCTTTTTCATTACCAAATCTGAAATATTTTAACTATACCATGATAAAGTTCAATTATTTCCCTGTAATTATTTGAAACCACAGCTTCCAATTCGCTTTCTCTAGAAAGATATTTACTTTTAAACTTGGTACGTCGTTGAGATTTTGGTAACGACAACGGCCGTTAACACTAAAATATTGGTACAGTTGAATGCAGTTTCGTCAGTGGATTGGATAACGTAAACGGCTGTCAAGCGAAAATTAGCTTTGTATTTACAATGATTAACACTGGACCCGAGAACATAATTAAATGTTTTTATTGCATCGTGATTTGACCGATGTTTTTTTAACGCGCACATTGCCAATTTTTGTTGTATATTTTTTCCTTAAACAGCTGTTGAAAATGACATATTTATGAAAGTTTTTAAAATACTGTTTTACAAATTGAGTTTGATCTGACAGAGATTACGATTCCTTGTATTTAAACTATATTCTAGAGATATGTCCATGACCTCTTAGCCGTATTGTCAGCGAAGCAAAGGTGACGACAATGATATATAAAACAGTGAAATATGCATATCAGGGATGGCCACATCCAGCAGACACAGCTTCCCCATACACACCGAGTCCAATCGTTCAGTGTAGGTCCCAGGAGGAGAACGCATGGATAGACCGCTTTTTCAGGAGGGAATTGGGTACTGTGGTCAGTAAATCGTCTCGCATTTCTTTAAAAATGCATATTTCAGATAAAAATATGGCCTATGCTGATCTCCTATATTTACTCTAAACAGTGGTCATCTCACATTCGCCAAACTTTCGGTATCTTCTGAGAACATTCTCCACAACTGCACTAGAAAATCGCAAAAAATGGCAAAATCACTCTTTAAAAGCCAATAATTTGATAATTAAGCAAAGTTCTGAGCATTTGTTTCGTTCTAAAGATTCGTTTAACACTTGTCTTCATGTGTCATAAGCCTCCACTATTTTAAAGTCGTTTTAGGAGGACTAAGACCACAAGTTAGACAATTTTCAAAATGAACGCATGGGTAGAAGTTTTCGTCAATTTTCCAAATGAACGCAAGGGCAGGAGGCATTTTAGAAATCCACGTTTTTTCGTGAATAACCCACATTAAATCGACTTTTTGACTATATTTCACAATACTTCATTCTGAATTGCTAAAATATCATTAAGATCGGTCTCTAGTTTCGTATCGGTAATAATCGATACCATAGGCCATAGGGCCTATATAGTTTTTGAGATTAACTTGGAATTATTCATCATGCAAACGAAACTTCTTACACTGTAACTAGAAACGAGATAACTGTCTTAAAAATGTACGATTTTTACTTCTTTCATTTGAATTTTTATAAGAGAGATTGATTATTTAAGTTCAGGATTGAACTGAAAAATCCTCCTTCCAAACCTGAAACCCATCGAAAGCTGTATTTGGAAATGTCTTCTAGTATTTATAATTTCCCCATTTAGAATAAACATCAGAAACATAACCTCTAGTGTTGCATCAATATATTTCGCGCCGGTTTAAATTTCGCACTAGGGTAGGTGCCAAGTAAAACCAAGTAACATTTCTTTATGTAATTGATTATACTGTTGAATATACTCATTATTTAAGGTCATAATGCAAATGTTATCATAATTAAGGATTGAATCGATAGTTGATGGTTTCCATTTGGGTATGGAAAACAGTTGGGTTGTTTAAAGTGTGTGGCTTCACGCGTTTTCGGACTTCGCGCGTACTTTAAACAATCCAACTGTTTTTCATACCCAAATGGAAACTATCAAATATTGATTCAATCCTTATATTTATACTAATAAATAATTTCATTAATACAGAAATAACTAGAAGAATTCGTGATATTACGGCTTTTTTGAATGGCTGTTGGAAAAGCTTCGTTTACGACAAAGTGAATGACGGCACGCTTTTTCGCAGCAACTAGTGGCAAAACGGGCGTGCACGGCGACGTCACACGTCAAAACATCGTGCAACGTCTAATAAATTGTGAACGGCTCTACAGTAGCCACGCCTTTTAAAGTAATACGTCACACTGTTCACCATCAGAAATTATGATTCGTTAGATGAATAAGACTTTTCCATAGAGGATGAAAATTAAGTGTAAATATTTTTATACTGAAACTATATAAAAATACAAAGAACAACAGTAAAATGTTAGTATCTGTTAATTGTTGTTTACAGTACTTCAGTACCTCTAGACCTTCAAACATAAGATTTTGGTCTACAAAGAACATTTGAAATATTATATTAACATATACAAATATCAATTATCATTTACTTAAAATAAAATAATAAATAAAAGGAAAAGATCTTACAAACCTTCTGCCCCAACAGCTCGCACAGATACATCTATAATTCCTGCCACTGCTCTTGACACTTCGTCATCCATTAATATTAATACAAGTTTTTCAGTTTAAGTCATAGATTTGAGATCAATGATCAATGTATACATTTCAAATATATCGGGTCAAATATCACTCAGGCTCGAATGTCAGGCACAAGATTATCGTCTGCATTTGATTAAATGCAAGTCATTTTCTAATTTACGTACAACTAGAGATAGTGTAATAAAAGTAAACTATAAAACTGTAAAAATATTTCGCGTATATTAATTGAAAATTGATCAAAGCAACAATAATATTTTTTTTTAAAATTCTTCCTAAATATTACAAATGGCGGAGGTTAGAAAAAGGGGAGTTATTCATGTAGTTAATACTGTAACATTAGTGTTTATTGTTTTTTGTGTCAATATAAATAATTATGAAAAATTAAATCTGAAGCAGAGAATAAAGAATCATCGTGGGATGCATATCAGTTATTATGAGATGTCAGAAGTTTCGTTTGCATGATGAATAATTCCAAGTTAATCTCAAAAACTATATAGGCCCTATGGTATCGATTATTACCGATACGAAACTAGAGACCGATCTAAATGATATTTTAGCAATTCAGAATGAAGTATTGTGAAATATAACAGTCAAAAAAAAAGATTTAATGTGGGTTATTCACGAAAAAACGTGGATTTTTTAAATGCCTCCTGTCCATGCGTTCATTTGGAAAATTGATGAAAACTTCTACCCATGCGTTCATTTTGAAAATTTTCTAACTTGTGGTCTAAGTCCTCCTAAAACGACTGTAAAATAGTGGAGGCTTATGACACATGAATACAAGTGTTAAACGAATCTTTAGAACGAAACAAATGCTCAGAACTTTGCTTAATTATCAAATTATTGGCTTTTAAAGAGTGTTTTTGCCATTTTTTTGCGATTTTCTAGTGCAGTTGTGGAGAATGTTCTCAGAAGATACCGAAAGTTTGGCGAATGTGAAATGACCATTGTTTAGAGTAAATATAGGAGATCAGCATAGGCCATATTTTTATCTGAAATATGAATTTTCAAAGAAATGCGAGACGATTTACTGACCACAGTACCCAATTCCCTCCTGAAAAAGCGGTCTATCCATGCGTTCGCCTCCTGGGACCTATACTGAACGATTGGACTCGGTGATACAGCCAAACAGCAGAGACGAAAAGAGAACATGGTATTACAATAATCAATTTCAATATAGACGCCACAAACAATTAACGAAAGTGAGAACCCGAGGGGTTACCGCCTTGGAACGGTCCGACGGCAAAACTTAGTCGCATAAAAATAGTTGTTTTTCGTCTGTTACAAATATGAAGCAAAAGAACTTCAAATACTTCATTCTGAGTTGAATTTTACTTACTTTCGTTGTCTATATAATTTTATTTATTAATCAGAAGTAAATCAAGACCGCCTGCGCTTCGAATATTCTTAAAGAGTAATGGCTACCAAATGAAAATAAAGAATAATAACATTTATTTCCGAATTTTAAAACTATAATATTACGTACTCGGTATGGTTCGTCCCCAGATAAAGTTCGAGCTGAAATAATATGCGGTGCAACATTTTTTCTCGTCTGCAGGCGGCTGTGCAAGTGCATTAAATTTCAAGTTCGTAAAGTATATATAGTAAATAATATAAGAATTTGTACAAAGTTAGATAAAATATTATATTGTTTTCATTTGAATGAGTACAGACGCTTGTACTTCTCTTTTGACAAGTGTACGAAATAATTGAATACTTTAAATTATTACAATTCTAAAATTGCATCGACAACAAAACGTTAGGTAATATTATTCAACCTGGAAATCAGGTGTTTTGTTATAAATGTTTTTCTTTAGGTAAACATACTTTTCAATAATTATCTTGATTTATACACAACAAGGAGTAGCCTAGATTTGTTAACACTAGAGTCTGATACACTTTATGCATAAAGCAGACAACAGCGACGTTGAAAATAAGTTCACTTGACGGCCGTTAACGTTATCCAATCCACTGACGAAACTGCATTCAACTGTACCAATATTTTAGTGTTAACGGCCGTTGTCATTACCAAAATCACTACGACGTACCAAGTTTGAAAGTAAATATCTTTCTAGAGAAAGCGAATTGGAAGCTGTGGTTTCAAATAATTACAGGGAAATAATTGAACTTTATCATGGTATATTTCAAATATTTCAGATTTGGTAATTAAAAAGGATATTTGCGACCGATTCGTCAAATGACATATTTTGTCAAAAAGTTGTATACTTTTTCTGCAATTTCTCTGTAAATAATATCATGTGTGCGTCAAGATTTCGTCAGTAGAGTCCTTAACAAACAGGGAATCAATATGTATATTTTTGTCTGCTAAGATATAGCCGAAAAATGTAAAAATCAGGCCAATACTCAGTTTCGCCGAAAAACGTTCATGTACACAAGCAACTGCCGTCGTCTTACCCACGGCATTCATCTTATCGAGTTGAACGGTGTGATTAGTGGGCGGCAGAAGCCGCCCACTATATTTGTGCTTACTCTGAGAATTTGATGTAGAAGGAGACCAGCATAATCTCAGAAATGTTTGTATTTTCGTTCAGATATATATTAATGAGAGATGTTTTGCAAAAAAAAGTAGTCACAAATTGTTAACGATTTGCACCATTGGAACTGGTTGACATCGCTTTGTAGGATTTCAGTGGTTTTTTAAAAATTTTCAAATAATAAGTTCTCCTGAGCACGTGACTATTTTTTGTGGGGATAATAGCATAATTTCAGAAATGTTTATATTTTTGTTCTGATATATATATTAATGAGAGTTTATGTGCAAAAGAACTTATTAACAAATGGTTAACGAATCGTATCATAGGAACTAATTGACATCGCTTTGTAGGATTTTTTTTATTTTTCTTTAATTTTAAAATAATAAGTTCTCCTGAGCACGTGACTATTTTTTGAAAACAACGGAAGCCGATCCTTCCGTATAATCGGTCAGGGATGTTGACTGTTGCACTGTAGGTGTACCTGTTGGAAGTTGTGGAGCATAATTCGTAAGAGTTTTGCTCGGAAACAAAGGTTTGAATAATTGTACAATTGCGATACTGGTCATCCATTGTTTTAATTGTACATTGCCAGACGTAGTTTCCGTATAATCGGTCAGGGATGCTGACCTTTGCACTGCGTTTATACCTATTGTGATCTTGTGGAACATAAATGGTGAGATTGTTTTTTCGGGACAAAACGTAATTATACTATTAAATTATGGTACGTTGCTTTTTTAATCGTGCAATGGTCTGTTTGTTAATGTTTGATATATACCGCGTCGATTGTTTTTCGGGTTTGACATTGTTACGTAACACAGACGGCGTTTAGCCCAAACTACACACAACTCCGGTGATCTCCCCTTGATTGTGTTACCCCAAAATATTGAACACTTTCGTTAGAACAAATTTCTAATGTTTTGTGCGAATTTAAATTGTTAAAGTTATAAAAATGATGCAAAATGAGTTTTTCGCAAGTGGAACTAACATCACAGATAGTACGTGAAATCCTGAAAGGATTTCAAATAAACAGACATGGATAAAAAAAATTATTACTGTGATTTTAAGAGGTCACGGCATAACGGTTTTAACTGTTTGAAACTATCCCAAATAGTGTGCAGTCATTGTATGCATAAATGTGCAATCAACTTTACTAAAACAGTTTGGCATATTTTGCATATAATGATTTGTATAAAACCAGCTGCATGGAAACACATCTGATTATTGTTTACAATTACATTTACTGGTGAGGATGTAGTCTTACTAAAGATAGACTCTTCAAGCATTTTGGACAACAAAGTTCTGTATCACACTGGCAGTTAAACACCGTCCAGGTTTACAAGTCTTAACAAGGTAAATAGTTGTATTTTTTTACTAGAATAGCTTAAACTAGCTTCCTAAGTTTCAATGATATAATATTTGTTTTTTTCAATATGACCACTTCACACATGGATTAAAGAAACTGGTATTTTTAATTTTTATATTATCTAGTTTTTGCCAGGTAATTATCGCAACAACAGGAAAAAATTATGACGATCAGTTTGGATTAAACTTGAAAGTTAACCATGTCAGACTTAATTTTCCTACCCCAGGGATTTCAATAGATGCAGGTTCTAGCATTTTGATGCAAACAAATTAGTTTTTCTACATTTGACCGTTCCTGATTTTGAGCTTGGGTTCTTTTGATGAAGAAATCATGGTCGAATATTGCAAGAATAAAGATAAATATTGTGTCTGCATTTTAATTATAAAATCAATACTTATATTAGACCACTGAACATATATTTAAACGAAGTTAAAGCACTTTTATAAGTAGTTAAATTCAAGTTGAACACAAGATATACATGTAACTTGCAACTATTTGATTACGAGCCCTTAAAAACTCTCAACAGGGACAAACAACCTTTGGTTTTCAAAAGCTATTGAAATCCGAAATCCTTGCACCTCTGAAGAGACTTTTCACGAGCAAAGAACACTGTTGTTGGCTCATTAGATGTGATAAATTTGTGAATAAAAAACATATTTAAAAGAACATATCAAACTTAGCCAGGGGGTCAAAAGTGAAAAAAAATCAAATATGCTTGCATAAAAATGCAAGAACCTGCATCTTTTGAAATCCCTAAATGATATCTTCTAATCAAAATCATTAAACTAAATCATTAAATGGCATTGAAAGAACATAGATGTATTAATATTTCTGATGACAAACTAAGAATAATTATATATATTATAATTACCTATGTATTAACTTTAATAGTTATAGTAACTGTAATAGCTTTATGATGTACATGTAGAGTAATTTCTAAATTTTTAGTTGAAGATGATAATATTCACTAAGAAAGATTGTTCAGGTCATTCTAAGGGGCAAAACTAAAAACTATTGATCAAGTGCACCTTTCTGCTATAAAAATGTGCCTTTCATTGCATGTGTTACTAGTGTAGATCCAGATCAGACTGAACATTTGTGCCATCTGATCAGATCTACATTGGTCATGTCTTGTTCAGAAATAACTAAATATGAATCTGAAAGTGAATAGTGCAGATTCTAACTAAACAGCAAAGAGATGCAGGGTGATCTAGATCTACACTGTTTGCATATGTTAAGGGTTGAAGTTAGAAATGGATTTTCTGTGCAAAAGTCAAGTATTCCATGTTTTGTGTCTACTCTTTCCATGCAGCTTTTATTCCATGTGTGACAATATTAGACCATAAGATTAGACCATATCAACATGCATATCAGTTTGGCTAATCAGAGTCTGTTAATGTTTAGATCTTTTAGGTACATGTACTTCCTGGTCAAGATTCAAAGAATGTATATATAAATCAGATAGATGAGATGCATGCATTAAAAGGGTCTAAATAAAATTGACAGATAACAGTGGGGAAAGGGTGTCTGTAAAAGGCTTTAGCTAATGAAATGAATTTAAAGAGCCCCTTTATCTGATTTATAAGGTTGGACACTTCCTAAAAATATGGTTACATTAACATAACTCTGGCTCCCTCTGACACATTGTTATACATGAAACCAAGATCAAACAGCCTTTCACTGGGTCCCTGTGTATTTACTTTGAAAGTGAAAATATTCAAGAGACATAGTACAAGGTAAAGAAATAAGCTAAAACAATATATGAAATAAATACAATTTTGTTAACCCAACAATTTCCAAACTATATGACTAACACAAAAAATTTGTTGTTCCTCTTTTATTTACTAAATGACATTTATAAGGCTAATGGCATTGTTTTAAGTTGTGATGTGTTGCTATAAAGCATGAATATAAAATTATCATCAAAATTGTTATTTGTGTAAATATTGAGTTGCATAAAACCAGGGCTAGGCATTCTGGGCAGTGATGTATTTGATCCTGGTATTGCTGGATCAAACATACATGTATCCTGTAATGTTTTTGTATTTATTTAATATCCTGTTCAAGTGCTTTTAATGTCCCCTTTCTCATTTATTTAAACAGTTCCCCAAAAATTACTTTTGTCAATATTTTGACCAGTTTTATTTTGTTGAATATTCCCATTTCTAGCAACTATTGTATTGGATAATTTTCAATGATTGTTGTATCTGAATTATTGGTATTTATATGCAATTCCCCCTCAATTTCTACAAAGAGCATTAGCAAGAAACATAACTCTGTGTACCTTTTTCCTGGGATTATTTCCCCGTTTTGTACTTGGAGATAAATGTTTAACCTGTTTCAGCAAGTTGGATATTTCTCAATTTCTACTAAGGGCATTGGCATGAAAGTTTTCACACTCACTTAACAGTGCATAGTTTATGACGCTTACAAGTTACTTATTTCTTGCTAGCTAATTCCTGGGGTTATCTCCCCATTTTACACTAAGAGATAAATGGTTAACCTGTTTCTGAAAGTTGGATATTTCTCATTGTCTGCAAAGAACAGTAAAATAAATTTAACACACGTACTTAACAGTGCACAGGTCATGACCCTGACAAGTTAAATAACTCCAGCTACCTTATTTCTGAGGTTATCTTCCCATTGTGTACTTAGAGAAATGGTTTATCTGTTTCAGCATGTTGAATATTTCTTAATTCCAATCATGTGCCTCTAATAAATACCCACCCTCCAAATACTTGCATCATCAGTGTTTGTAATAATGCCTAAGCATTAATTACATTAAGTTCTGTAACTTTCCCAATTTTGTAATGAATTATCTTTACATTATAATCTTAGGTTATAAATATGTTACATTAATTGATTTTCATGTAAAATTCTTTTTATGCTCAGGTTCTGGAGCAAGAGAAAGTTCTTTTTTCCATTATTTAGAACTACCTTGTGATTTTTTGCTGTTTTAACATTGTGCTATCATTTTAAATTTGTATCATGACAATCTTCGCCACCGGGGCATATGTGTTGTCCAAACACAGCTTCTTTTGTGTGTGTGTTTTTTTTTTGTTTTGTTTATTTACAGTGAAAATTTTACTGCAATTTAACTAATATCACATACATTGTATCTATATGTCATTAAACATAGGCAACCCACAATGTTGCAAGCACATAACATGTCTTCTATAGGAGTTTCTTCATTCTGTATAGTTATTATAAATCTTTATAAGTGAAATAATACTGGAATTTCTGTTACATTGAATATTATGCGTTTGTTTTATTTTGATTATGTTTACGCTCCGCTGGCTTAAAGCCCTTTCAGTGCTTTGATTGTTTTCATGAGGCGATTTTTGAAAACGACAGAAGCCCGTACTATCGGGATGTTGACTGTTTCACTGCGTATGTTCTGATTTTTGTAGTAATAGAATGTAATAATCTTAGTCATTCCGATTTCGTCAGAGCAGTGAGATTACATTGTTGTAATAACAAGAAAATCCTTCTCCCGCCCACTTTGATGCCTTGCATCAACATTTTTCTTGTTTATGTATGCTGAAGAGAAATTCCTGAGAGATGTGTGTAGCTTTACCAATGTGAGATTACCTCAAGCTTTGTGAGACATGTGTGAAGTTCGACCCACGAAGAGTTCCTCTAGCGCAGTGAGACAATAGTACCTCTAGTACTGCATGTAGTTCTTGTTTGCGGCGAAAGATAGAGCGTTTTCATGCCGATCACGATGTTCCAACGGTAACAACGGTCGTAAATATTTGATTAATGTATATTTCCCCATAACAAGTCAAGATCTGTAATAACAGGGATGTGAATGGCAATATTTCACGTTTCAAAACCTTTCAAATTTTGTTAACTGCTAAAAGTAGTCATTTTTCATGTGGGGTACCCCCTTTACAGCATTGTTTCAGTGGATTCAGCTGATTCCATGAAACTCTATTTAAACGCCTGCAAGACTGATAGCACACTCGGTGGCAGATCCTGATCAGACAGCATGGATGTGCCAGGTGATCTGGATCTACACTGGCCGTCTATGACTTGAATCGTATTTGGGTTTTATGAATTACAAGTTTGTGCAAAAAATAGCATGCACATTTTAATTCAATCTGATATATTGATTTTAACTGGCGTCGATTGTTTTATCTTCGTGTTAAATGTTAAGAGCGGACCTACTCGACTTAACATTTTGAACGCTGCAGGGCTGGAGGTTATAAAGCTGAGATTGGAAACCAGTCTGAAATCTCAAGCATCTGATTGGCTGAAATGGCGACTGGTCGCTTTCAGCCAATCAAATGCTTGAGATTTCAGACTGGTTTCCATGTCCAGTTTTATAACCTTGGGCATTGATATTGTGATGAAATCGTTCGACAATATGATTATTGCAACGTAACTTCACTGAGCATGAACGTTTTAGACTAAAATTATTTTACTTTTACTAAATACGCTGTTATTTACAAAAACTGTGATGGTTCAGAGGGCACTAACGGTGTCAAATCATCAGGCACTGGATCGAACTCCTGTTAACACTGGACATAGCTTTCGCGCTTAAAACGCGACTACCGCTCCTAATGCGGATTTCTTTCTTGTAGAATTTTCTGTACTGTACTGTTAATTGCACGCAATTTCCTTACTGTACCGTTCGAACACTAAGTGCTATGATGCTGTGTTATTTGATCTTTCCTAAAAGACAAAAGCTGTACATAAGCCTATACACCAACCCATTTTATGATAAATTTATTAAATAAGCGATGACAAATCAGTTTTGTTATCAAAGAAACACAGTACTATTGCCAAAATGCCTACTTCATTTGAAACAAAGACAGATCATTAGCTATTATGCGCATTATTGGCATAATGAATTAAAGTTGATTTAAAACATTATTGAAAAATCAAAATATGCTGGTTTAACAGGTCAGATGGAACTCAAAGAAACGATGGGTCTTGCCAAAATAAACACTGTCGGTATTGCCGGAGAAGTGGCGGAGTATGCGCTTGTTTTAACGAGAATGGACTAAAACGTTTGATTTTAGGTATGTTTATATGTGAATGTTTCTGAATTTTAAATATATTTAAAAAAAAACAACATTTGAGTTTTAAACAGTGGAACTGTGACTCAAGTTGTGACCAAAGTGATCTCCAAGATTTAATGTACGTATATAGCTGAAAGAAGTGGTGCCTTTACTTGGTTGGACAATATATATGTACCGGTAAGACTTCCTTTTTATTTCCAAATTGAAAAATAAACGTGGTCTGGGGTGAATGGGTTCAGAATCTGCTAGCAAAAAGATGTTGGCGAAAAACATGGTTTGACTTCTATAACATGCATTGCTCTTTGCAATATGACAAGATAATCAATAAACAATTTTCTTTCAAAATATGACTAATAAAACAAAAAAAAATATAACTAAACCTTACAATGTAAGATTTAGTACTTAGTCCCTAACTTTGAAAGCACTTTTCAAACCTTACAATGTTAAATTTAGTACATAGACTCTTACTTTGAAAGCACAGTACAAAGTTAGTTACATATCCCGATAGCGTATTGAAGTAAAAATAACTGAAATCTGTTTTAGGCAATGAACATGTTCAAACTGCTGATAAAATTACATTTCTAAAAGAGTTTGAAATCTTATTGGTGGAATATTGTGAATTAAACACAAGATAATTGTTCCAAAGAGCTGAGGATATTTTTTCAAATTGTTTCAGTTTTAACTGTCAGTATGTAGTGTAATGTTTCTCTAACATAATTTGCAGGGTTTTTGTTTTTGCTTTTTTTTTCCATTTATACACAGCAAAATTTTTCATTTCTTTAATTCCAGTTACGGAATGCTCCACGCGGCCTACATGTATTAAATGGCAACCCCCACGGCTGAATTAGGACTGAAACGTGTGAGATTTTCCATAGACGAGGATAAGGAGTCCTCGAAGAGTACCGAGGATGGAGGCGAAGGCCAATGGGACTTTCTTAAGTAAGTCATGCTGTGCCCAAGATCATAAAACTAAATCTGGAGATCAGTCTCAAATCTCAAGCATCTGATTGGCTGAAATGGCGACCAGTCGCCATTTCAGCAAATCAGATCCTTGAGATTTGAGACTAATCTCAAAACTTAGTTTTATGATCTTGGGCCGGGACGCAGAATAATAATTTGTGCCCAAGATCATAAAACTAAATCTGGAGACCAGTCTCAAATCTCAAGCATCTAATTGGCTTAAATGGCGACTGGTCTCTAATCTTAGTTTTATGATCTTGGGCCATGGAGCACGTCTTTAGGACAGTTAACGTGAATCCTTGAAATGACGTCATAAAGTTGAGCAGACTACATTAACTATTATGCATTTCGCGTTAAAATGCTATTTTACTGTCAAAATGTAAAACAAAACACTTATGATCAAACAATAGATAATGGTATTTTTTCTAAATATAATTTCTATATAACTAAACTTTCAATAATATGATCGAGACACCTTTTTCTGTGGCGTCCCGGTGTTTGCGAAAACTAGTGGAAAAGTTAGTTTACGATCTCAATGATTAAATTACTAAAGCATAAAATCACCAGTATTTCTTTCATTTATTGCGAAATTGAAATATTTTTAACCAAACTTTTCAGATACCTTCTTACGCTGAGGGAAGAATTCAACGTAAACAGCGTCGTCGAAAGTCTGGTTTATAAAGGGGTAATCAGCGCAGATGCCGGAACTGACGTCATGCGCCAAGGAAATGCGCGAGCACAGATCGAATTATGTGTGCACGAGGTAATGAAAGGCGGGCCTCCTGCATACACGTCGCTATGCGAGACGCTGCAAGAGCACGGGTACAGCAATATTGTTGAGGCCCTGCGTGGAGAGGGAAATATGAACGCCCTTGTACCAGGTAATAGTTACAAATAATAACGAAGCAATCATAAACCATTTTAAAAATTATTTGAATGAGGCATACGACATACTATATATTTTAATTAAAGTTTGATATCTTTAATGTTTTCGTGTCTGTTAAGCAAAACTGTCTGTTGGTAACACTAATTTAACGGTAGTTTTTTCAAAGAAAATCAAAACACTTTTTAATAAATTATTTCTAACTTTGAGAATAAATCAATTAGCAAAAATCTATATTTTTCTATATGAAGGAACGATTTATCTCTGAAACTTACTATACTGATAAGAAATGCATGATTTACAAACAAACTGTGGAAACGCATTAACCTTTACTCCACTCCAATGTGCGTCCATTGTAGGTCTATATCATCTGAAACATCCGTGCTGTCTGATCTTAATCTACCCTTCTTGGTCAAAAATAAACCAAAGAATCTAATAAAAGCGAACTGCGTAGATCCTGTTCAGATGGCAAGGATGTTCCGACTGCTCTGGATCTACACTGTTCACCTAATTATAGCTAATCTCAAGGAGTAAAGGGTTAGCGATCAAAAGTTTGAAACGCTTTGTTTTTAGTCAGTACATATAGGTGAAATGTCCAACCACATTTATAAAAGTATGTGTTCATTTCCTTAATGCAAATTTAGGGTAATGGGCTTTTTCTTAAACGAATGTTTTGAATGTGTGTTGTTGTTTTTTCTTGCAGAGATTTCTGATATTTCAGGTTTTGGGTCAAGAGAAAAGGTAAGTTAAGAAAATACAAGTCGTTTTATTTTGTCCTAAGATCGTTACATTCACAGTAAAACCCATCAGAAATGATCTTTCCTAAACCGGGGAGCGAACCCGTACCGTCACGGCGATAGCGCCTAGCCACGCAATTCCGACAACGCTACCAACTGAGCTATCCGGGTCAACCATCAAAAAGACCATCCCGATATTAGCAAACACCAAAATAATAATGAGATAATAAGACAACTGCTTCAACATCCCTTTGTACAGTTTTGAACTATTTGTTGCCACACAATTAAGACCACCCTGCTCTGGTCCATGCCAGAGGTGTGCTTAATAGAAGGTTCAATGTATATTGCTTTTCCGCTTGCAGAAGTGACTGGCCGACTGTATCAATTCTTTTACATTTTATTCAAACACGCAGTGCACTATATGTCATAGATTTAAATGTTTAAGTATTATAGTCAGAGAGACAATACATTCAAAGAATCAGGTGTTCATATCAAAATAATTTGATTCAATTATCTGATAATTAGAAATATGATATGCCGCCATATAGCTGTTAAATCATTATCATTAAAGAATATAAGAATGTTTACACAAAATTCAGATCTTTATCTTTTGATGATTGTACATTAATATCATTGCGGAATCTTACAATTAAAATCTACATGTAATTTATTTAAAAAAAAACAACTTTTTTCTGGTGAGAAAAACAATTTATTTGAAGCGTGATTCGGAAATTTACAAAATGATAACTTTGAAAGGTAATTTTCTTTTTAATTGGTAAATTGAACTTTCTGTGTCAAATACTGAGTTAGCTAGTTTGCTATTTCTGTGGTACCACTTCATTTGGAAGGCGTGTCACGTTACGGATCTAGTCACTATATGGGGAGAAGATGTGTAAACCGCCCGGATAGCTCAGCCGGGAGAGCTCTCGCCCTGTAAGTGAGGAATCTTGCTTCGAGTCTCGGTCTGGCTGCACATTTTCCCCATTGTTACAGAAAATTATGCATTTGCACTTAAACACACGAGTCACTCATTTCCTAAGTTACTTTTGGTAATGAATTATTGTATGTTTTATTCAGCTTAAAGCCAACAGCTATTGCATATTAATAGAAATCCGAGTGAATTCGTCTTAAATGGAGCTACCTTTGCAAGTTGGCGTCACCTCTGACCTTTTCTTCCATATTCGCTACAGCATTTATCTATTTTCATCCTTATATTGATACTTTAGTCCATTATATGAACGTGTTTTATATTAACGCGTCTGAGACCAGTGTAGATCCTGATAAGCCCCCACATCAACCAAGATCTACAATGGTCACATCTTGGTGGTCAGAAATAACCCAATAAATCTAAAAGCGAACAGTATAGATCAGACGGCACAGATATGAAAGCCGATTTAGATCTACGCTTGTCGCACATGCGATAAAACCCGTATATATGGAGTAAAGAGTTAAGTAGCGCTTTATACGGGCTTTATCACTACCCATGCCTTTTTTGTCATAACAGTTTCTATGAATTAGCAGAATCAATTCTAGTAAATAATGTATTCTGTCGCCTGACTGTTTCACGCCTCGTTTATACTTCAATAATCAACTACTTTTTGACAGTTCCAGTTTCACTGAATGGCAGTCGAAAATACTAAACTTTCCCTGTTTGTTTAATAAATGTAATACTACGCCGGAACTTTTTAGGATCATTAATTAACATGCTACATTGTTTATTTTACTTCAACACTCTAGTAGTCAATAGCTCGCTAGGTCTAAGGTCTATGGGAGAATGGTAGCGTTTTGCTAATGCTTTTTGTTATATAGACTTGTTAGTTGTTACCTCTTGCCTTTTTAGTATATCCGGAACGGGAGATGCAGTCGGGATTCGAATTACCTTCAAAGACAAATATATGTCCCCGTCTTTCCTATCAAACGGCCATTAGAGAAATACTTTACTCAAAACAACTAAGTAGGTTCAGTCAAGCATAAGACAAAATGGAGGAAAGTGTAAAATTAGAAAACAAATACATATTATTTATGTTAGTGAAACTATTTAGACCTAGCCATTTTTCCATTTTATGTGTTGGTGAAACTATTTACCCTTCACTCCATAGGAAGGAGTAGTGTATATATCGTATCACTGTCTAATATTTTTTCTACTCATAGGTACAACTTTTACCTCATGGGCGAACACTGCAGACCCAGATCAACCGGTACATCCTTGCCGTCTGATCAGGATCTACACTGTTAGCTTTTAGATCCATTAGGATCCATAGTGTGGATCTTGATCAAATGGCATGGATGTGCCGGCTAATGGCCACCTATGTAATTAAATGCGTATTCATGGAGTATAGGGTTAATTTAATGGAAAAATATCTTAAGCAAATGATATTCAACTCACAAATAAAGCAACACTGGGTCCCCGCTTAGTATCACAATTAACCGCCTCGCCGTTTTCAAACAACCTCAACATATTTCAGCAAACTCACTGGGTGCCAAGTTCTAGCCTGGTACAGCCGGACGATCTGGCGGTGAAGGGTAAGAAGATGTCGCTGGGAGCGCTGGCCAGGGACGCCAAAGCGTCGCAGAAAGAGTTTACAGTAATCGTGGAAAGACAGCACGAATTGGAGAAACAGCTTGTACAGGTATAACTATATATAGCATGGTGTCATTATATTTTGCACAGATTTAAATTTCGTGTATTTCGCGCTAGGGTAATTAGCCGAATTTAAAAACCTTCGAAAAGGACTATGTAATGATATGTATTAAAAGACAAATGCGCGAATCGATAACCGCGCAAATATATATTGTTTGTAGCTTTTGCGCGAAATTTCATCCGTGCGAAATAAAATGATATCGTATAATATTTGGCTCTCAGACTTGTTTGGAATGTTCCGTTTTGCGTTTTCTGATTAACCATTAATATTTGTGGATTACTAATTTTCATGGATGTTTGGGGAGAGATTGGTCCACGAATTAAAATACACCACAAACAGGGTTGGAGGTTATAAAACTGAGATTGGAAACCAGTCTCAAATCTCAAGCATCTCAGCGACTGGTCGCCATTTCAGCCAATCAGATGCTTGAGATTTGAGACTGGTTTCCATGCTCAGTTTTATAACCTCGGGCACAGAACTGAACATAGAAGAAGTTTAGAAAATTGAGTTCCAGGAAATTATGAACCCATGAAAAGGGTTTCTAACGGAAAATCACGAAATTTTATGTTAACGAATGTAAGTGATGCACAGTATAAGTAATGGGTTCTGTTGAGTACTATCAGGCGGTCTGACATTGTGCCGGTTGGTTGGTCAGTCAATAGGTTTTCCAGTACAACTGTATGATGATAGTTGTTTCCAATGTTTTATCAATACTTTCGTACTAAAAGCACGAACCAGCCCTCGCCAAACCATGAAACCGAAACAATACTCCCCAAACCGAAATCAAAAGCCTGAAAGATTTTGACAGCAAATTATACATTGGCCTTATTCAAATATGAACAACTCTGACTGGGGTGGGGTGGGGTGGAACTAGCGACTCTCGGTTATATATACAAAAATAGTATTTCATTTTAAAAGTATTGTCAATACCTTGGCCTCATGTAGTTTTTGTTTGTTCATCGCACAGGTTATGAAATCTCTGGATACGGCAAAGGACATGTTGATTCGCGAGCGGCAGGAGAAGTTGAGCCTAAGGGAGCAGTTGAAGGGCCGAGACGAGGAGCTGGTCTCAATGCAGAGGAAATATCTCGAACTGCAGAAAGCAATGTCAAACCTGAGGGACACAAACAACAAGTACCATGAAAAGGTAACAAAACTTCAAATTGAAAACGAGCAATTACGACGCGGGATAAAGGACAGAAATGACTTAGAAGAAGAGCTCAGAGAACGCAATACAGAACTGTCTCGTCTGAAAGAAATTCTTTCTCGCCAGGAGCAACAAATGAAAACCCAAGAAGAACAAATTGTGCAAAAACTTGACATGATTGAAAAAGTTGTTGGAGAGCACCGAGGTTTGATTGAGGGACAAGATAAACTTAGCAAAAGAATGGCTCAACAGCAGACGGACATCGTCAGGCTCGCTGAAGAGAAGACCGAAGCCCAGAATCAGATGGCAGCCCAGCAAAGACAGCTAAATTTCCAACACGCTCAAATTGTCATGCTGCAAGAACAAATGCAAAGACTCGAAGCATGCATGACTCAAGGCGCAGGCGTTAGCGGAAGCATAGGTAGCTTCCTGCCCAGACCGGAAAGTCTTCCACCGGTGTCATCACATCCTAATACCCCGGCAAGTGATACAAGAGGAAGCAAATACATAGCCTCTTTGTCAAAAGGAATGAGTCTAAGACCATTTAATGCCGGAAAATTAGAAAACTCGAAAAACACGCTCTGGAGAAGCGAACCGTCAAAGAAGAGTAAATGATTTGCGCATGCGCACACTTAACTTCTTAATCATCTCATAGCATTAGGTCAATTAGCGCACGATGTCCTTTCTTCAGTTAAACTTTTCAGTCCTTATTAGGTATCAGCAAATCAGATGTACAATACATTACATTACCATGCATCTTAAAGTCATTAAAATCGATGAAACGTAATCACGGATGAAATAGGTTTTTGTGAACATGGTCACTACTGAAACATTTTGAATGCAATTTGAAAGAGAGTTTCAATAGAGCCTGGTACTTCGTTATTTATTTTAACAGGAAATATTTATAATATTTATGTATGTAGTGACAGTTTCCAACATAAATACCCCTATGTTTTTACTAAAGTTCATGATAACGCCTTTGGTGTTTTTCCGATGTACCCGTGTAATGATATTGTCTCAGATCATTGCGATATTTTTTGTGTTCATTTATTCATTTCCGTTTGGGGTTTAAATGATTTTCACAATTAAAGAAGATTTCACAACATAATGAATTTTACGAGAGCACCGTTTGACCGATTTTGCATGTTATTCGTTTTTTTATAGTTGTTCTGTTGTTTTGTTGCAAGGAAATGTAAATATAGGTAAACATTTGGCAAGAGAGGGACTTTTTTTAAAATAATAGTTGTGAATCAATTTATTTTGACTGAGTTCAATGATTTTTCTCATGCAAACGGTGAACACGTAAAATGTTTACGTCGTGAAAACGACAACAACCGCAATAATCTTTAAGCCGTCATACTCCAGTTTTTTATGACAGATTGCTGGTTGTTTATAAAAGAAACCACACAGACATAAATTTATGTCATTTATCCGCCCGCTCATTAGCTTTCTTAACAGAATCATTATAATTTACTTACTTCTTTGCTACTTTTCTTTGTCAAAAATATTTAATGTAGTCTCTTTATCTTAAATATACTACTCAAAATTTGATAAGGGCCACTTGCGAAGTCTGTAAGTTTTTCCGCTTTGACAATTTTACATTCTTGTTTCAGTTCAATAATTAAACACGGATGACTTATTCATCGGTTTTATCAAAGAAACAACACACATAAAACTTGATGTATCATAAACTGTTAAAAATTTTAACCTAAACAATAATAATAACAGGCCCTTATCAAGTTTTCAGTAGTATACATGATGTAAAGGTTACAAGATGACCGCAAAGTTCTCGGTTGTCATTTCCATAACGTATATATACAACGTATGCGTGTATACGTGATTTGTTATTCATTCCAAACATTTTCTGCAATAAAATGTCTATAACATGTTCTTCTTACCTTCCAATTACACTGGGACATGATAAAGCTAGTCCAGACATTTTACAGTTTAAAAAAACAAAACGCTTAAAAACACAAAGTCATGTGTTCTATTCTGAGGGCGCTTAATCTTCTTAACGCAGTATTCATCTGCGTTTAATGAACATAGCTGAGTTTAGTTTTCCAAGTTTCAATGTTACACGAACTGGACCCAAGATCATTAAACTAAAAATGGAGAGCAGTCTCAAATCTCAAGCATCTGATTGGCTGAAATCAGGTGCTTGAGATTTGAGACTGGTCTCCAATCTCAGTTTTATGATCGTGGGCTCTGTTGGCAGAGTTACCAATAGCAGAGTTACCAATAGCAGAGTGGTCAGTAAGTCTTATACCAGTTTTCCGATACGTTGTTTACTCCGAAGCTCGAAAACACGTGACTGGAACGAGTTTTGAATACACAGTGCACCATTCTTCGAAAATGATCTTTTGTTGTCCGCGATAAATTATGCAAAACAATAACCCGCTGTGGATAGCGTTTTTTAGACCCTGCCAGTAGAAGGTGGGCGCACTGAATTGACTGAATTGTAAACACCATAAAAGCCACTAAAGGCTAGGCAGAATGAGGGCAAACATAACATATTTATTAATTTGTTTTAGTTTTCTTAAAATCGTTTTTAAAAGAAGTAAATGAAAATTAAGGAAATTTTCGGATCAGTTTTCACTTTGACAGATCAAGTTATCCACCAACATCATGTATTACAGTAAAATCAATAATTTTCGTGGGGTATGAGATTTCGTGGATTTCCTGGGACAGGTTGATCAACGAATTTTAAATATAAACAAGGCATAGAATTGTACAAACACTTCATTTTATAAAACTGAAAACCGCGAATGTAGGTTCCCTCGAAAAGGATGGGTTTTTTTTGAAAACCACGAAATGTTGTGCCCGCGAACATAAAGGCATTCACAGCATTTTTAATATTAAAAGCTGATCATAAGATATTTAATTTTGCTACGCTCCAAAAAACATAAAACGGTCGCTTTCCCTTTAAAAAGCGTGCACAGTCGAAAGAAATGGCGAAAAAACACATGATTATTGTTAGGTTGCATTAACGGACATTAACTATTAAATGGGATATATATTTAAAACACGATTGATTTTAAAATTGTGCACAGACGAAAGAAATGGCGAAAAACAAGAGCTTGTTGTTAAGTTGCATTAACAGGCATTAACTATTAAATGTTTAAAACACGATTGATCTACGGAGAAGTTAAAAGCTTTCCATTTCTTCCATTTTCTTTGAAGCTATCTAACATTACATAAATTCAGTTCTATACTTCTTATTAAAAGCATTAGATCATGAGATTGAAAGCAGTAATGATTGGATTATAGCTCAGGTCTATCTTAGATCGAAGACTTCTATTGGATTTAAGTTGGAAAATGTAGTTGGTCGCGGCATTTTTAATTGGTACTCAATAATGTCGTACCTAGTGATCCGCACCAGTGTTCAATACCAGAACGCGTGTGTTATTAAGTCCAGTGTAAAAGATGTAGAGCAAATCTGGTGTATGAATTATGAAGAAAATAACGAATTTTATTCAGTTACATTCTGTTTATTGTCGTTTTGTTCTGGCGAATCAAGGTGATTCAAGGATTGCCTGTCCGTCAGCCGTTATGTCTGACCGTCCGTCTGTTCGTCCAACTGTCTTCAAACTTTTTCGATAAAGCTTCCATTGTCTTGCCAGCAGTCAATGCAAGCCCCATAACTCTAACAAATTAATGAAAAATAAAAAGCTTCCGGTGATACAGTTTTGTGAACGTTAAAGATTACAAACGAAACACACGATACACGATAGAAGTACGCACGATACACGATAGACAGAAGCACGATACACGATAGACAGAAGCACGATAGGCGCAAAATTTGTAACCGTATACGCTCACAGTACCGAACTGTGACCGTTTAAGGTTACACACAAAACGCACGTTAAAGACAGACGGACGCATGAGAAACGCAAATTATGCGTTCACAGTACTGTATATCGCAGGATTTTATTACGGGGCAGAGTTCAGATGCATAAGAATATATCACGAGGGGCGTAATTAAAAAGTAATCATGGAAAAAAATACAAATAATCATAATAATAAAAACCTAATAACTTTCACATGAGCCAGTGACTTTACATCAAATTTCAACCATTCGTTTAGAAAGTAAATTATAATGAAAACAAAAATGGCATTAATCAAAAACTGTAATTTATTCAATAAATTAACATTTGTACGTTAGCTGACTAGCATTTAAACCTAACAAGTTGTTATAACAAAATGGTCTAATTGTAATTTTACCCAATTACATTAATTTATGAAGAAATTTAAATAAAAATGGCAAAAATCTATTTCAGCATGTCGACCACTTAAAAACTAATTTGTATTAGATGATTCTGCATAAATGAATGCACTTAGAGCGATAGATAAAGATGTTTAGATATAAATAAAAATGGAAAAAGAAACGCCTATTGAATACAGACAACTTTGCATAGATCTACATTGATTTTAATAATCGTTTCGTGTTTTCGAGTGAAAAGCTTCGAATGCCTTTACACTATTCAAGTAAAACGATTTAAAATTTACTATATCGTAATTTACAGTAGCTTACAAACGACCTATTATAACTGTGAACCTTTTAAATATTTTACTCCGTGGGATTATGAGTGTTATTAATAGGCGAACATTGGAGATCCAGATCTGCAAATCTATGCAGCCTGATCAGGATCTCAGCTGTTCACTTTAAGATATATATAAAATGTAACACGCTACCGACTGAGCTAACCGGAACAACCCCAAATATTGTGTGGCTATCCCTGATAAAAGTGATCATAATTACATGATACTGGTAAAGATGTAGCCGTTAACAGTACTGACTATATGTACGGGGAGACTTTCTGCGGCCGCCACACTGCACAAATAGCGTTACTGTGAATTTCAAGTGTATCTGAACATGGTTTAAAATAATTGGTGCTCTGACTACCTATTTGCCAATCAAGTATGACTCGCTTCTGGTATTTGAATAAAATTTGAAACAAGGTAAACATGAATAGGCCTAACTATCATATTATAAAGGCGCGTCACAAAAAAGTCGCAACATCTAAAATGTCCGCATCTGCAGTAAGCAACAATAATATGATATGACGTGACAATCTAAACAGTTACATAATCTTCAAATAATATTATATGATCTCATATAGGGCACGTCACTAACGCCGATTCTTGAAATGACGTCATAGAGTTGAGCAAACGACATTTCTTATTATGCATTTCGCTTTAAATTCAACACAGTATAGTCAAATTGAGTAATAAAATCACCAATAAATTATAAAGAAATAAAAGAAATTGTTAATTCTTTCCAAATAAAGTAAAAACTATAATGCCAAACAATTTCCCAGAAGACCCCTATTCCAGTGACTTGCGCCAATTATGTACTGTGGTTTTAGTATATTTAATGCAAGTGTAATTTTCGCGTATTTCGCGCTAAGTCACTTTTGCCCTCAGCGCGAAAATTCGTCCACGCGAAATTATATGAAACCACAGTAATCATATTCCCGAAGATTATGTGACTGTTTGCCATCTTTGTTAACTCTAGTGTAGTTCATCTTACATCCAGGCGAAAAATGTTCTGAACGTACCAGAATAAATATTTTCCTTGAACAATATCATCTCCCGATTCCAAAATCACGTTTCACAAATCAAATGATATTGAATCATCCGCAGCATCACAAACTGCAGGGATTTAATCGGAATATATGCAACAGAATGGTTAAAGGAATCCAAAAGCTTTGTTTTCAAGAATTATAGAGTGTTGTCAAGGTCGCAACTGACTGTAATTTGCGCAAATATGGCTCGTATATGGATTTAGTTGTATGCCTTTTTTTCTCATTTCGAGTGATTAAAATTTATGCAGAAACATTTAAAGCACGATCACGTACATTGTGTAAGAAATGGTTTGTCAGACTGTTTTAGTATCATCGTCATCAAATATGTGAGATTTCGACGACACAAAATTGTCGTCTAGAGAATGAATAACCGGAAGCAGTTTTGACGCTAGAACGTCCTCTGGGTGGCGCTCTGTTTGGATTGGTACTAAACGCCGGTACCGGTCAGCCGGTCTTGGTCTTAGGTCCGGCATGCTCATTCCTTTCGTTACCGAATGAAGAACGTCCTTATAGTATCGAGATTTTGTCGGGAGATGATGAGTGATAAATCTATCACAGAATGGTTTATCGTCTTTTTCAGTTGTCAGCCCTTTCATGTCGAGAGGCTCTGTTGTAAAGACGCAGTCATGTTTGTGTTTCGTATGTTCCTTCTTTGCTTTTCGCAACTTTTTCACTTTTGTCTCTAGATGCGGGATATCGGCATAATTCGGCATACGCCGCACAATATTTCTCAAGTCCGATCTCACTTTGTCGCGTTCCCGCAGAAATCTTTGTTCCGCAGCGTTTCTGTATTTTATAAGCACCTTCTCCTGTAACTGTAGCTTGAAAGTCAGCTGCGTGTTCATGACTTTAGTCCTTTCTATCGCGCCGGCGTCCAACTTGTTGAAGATATCCGGCACACAAGCGTTGTTCACCGGCGGCGGTATTTCCTCGCGCACCGAGGAAAACATACCGTCACGAAGTCCTTCCGGTATTGTCATTTTTAGGCCAGATTCACGTATTGTTAGTTATTTAGTTATGACCATCAGATTTACAGGCTAGCAACAAGCCATACCTTTGTGTATACACTGAACAATACATTGGTTCATCATTATAATTTATTTTTCAATCTATTTTCTCCCAATACCTGTCTATTTATTATTATCCAATGTTTCAATCTCTAAACATCGGAAAGTTTAATAGCTTTATAAAAACTAACGAACCCGCATAATTTGCTATTCAAATAAATGCGCATATTCTCAAGTATTTAAACATTATTATTCTAAAACAAATGTTTAAATTGTCATACACACTTTTTACAACCACTTAAAAGCTTTAGAATGTCAATAGATGATTTAATAGTACTTCATGCATGTTTTTGTGGAAAGTTGAGCTAAAGCCTAACTTTTAATAAATATATTTGACATGAAGTGGCTACCCGCGACTGTCTAGAGTTTTAAAATCCACTCAGTACATTGGTGTGATTGACATTTCTTTAATGTACACGTCTTGACTTCTCTCAAAGAAATTGAATGAAAGCGTTCTTTCGTCTTTTGTAATTTTAGTGAATTTCTTTTTAAGCAGCTAGCTTTTTTAGCAGTTGCGTATTAAATCCATACATACGTTTTCTTTTCTTTTGTCGATATGAAACGGTTTAATAGAATTCTGCCACTTTTATATTTACCTACGCGTCCTTTTATATCATTTCGGGTTTTCTATTCTCCACACTTTTGTTTCGGGATTCAAAAGTTCAAACGGAAACACAAACAGACATCATCACGTACAAATAATCCACACTACAATGGTCCATTTAGTTAAATAATCAAGTAGATTGTTTAGATAACTGATTTCATTCCAAATAAAGAAAATCCAATCTTTAACTTTTGCATCTCATTTCAAAGAGCAAATGGGTTTATTTATGCCGCGGCATGTCTGTATTAAGGTCTCGGGACACTATTGAAAGCTCTTGGTAATTTATTATAAATTCCACCTAGTTTGAACTATATTTATTATACATTGACAAATAAACGCCTTCTAAACCTTTAAGTCTATATTGTGAAGAAAAACACGCGTAATTTTGCGTATGGACAACGCACTGTAATCCGTCCGAATAAACACAATCCAATATATAAAACATAAATAAACTAATAGAAATTTTCTGCTTTTCTCTCTTGTTAAAGTGATAAGAACTGAACAGCGCTGAAGCAAAACATCAGCATCGATTTCACGGTATGGTGTTTAGTTTGTGCCACTTAAATCTTAAAGACCACAGATTTTCATTTTTTAAACGAACTAGTAAAGACCCGGATGTGTGTATTATTACTGAAGAGCAGCTAAAGGGTGATGTTTTTTACTTTATTTTTGCCGTCGGTGGAGGATTCGCCACTGGTTCTTTTAAAAGTCGTTGTATAGCACCGCTATCCTAAACCAATGTCAGCAATCGTTAGCATTATACTTAAATGAGCGGGTGATTCGATCTACTGGCTCACAATCCCTGGAGAGTCAGATATCGTTTTCAGGTATGCTAACAAATGAGCTTTTGATCTGCTAATGGTAGATAGGCAGCGACAGTGGGTTGGAACGAAAGACGAAGGTGGGATGATGTAACCGATGATGTACTTATAACAGTACTTGGGCGTCAATTTATAGTTCTAGCAAACTTTTGTTATTGGGTGTCTAACAAAATAATTTGTGATTTTGAAAGTATTGTCGCTGAACGATGGCGTTTTTATTATAAATATGTATCAAATCGTATTGAATCGCAACTTCTCGTTCAGTCTGCGAATTTCTGCGTGACCATGGGTTACATTATTTAACGAAATGATAAAATAGGTACGATATGCTTACAGTGAAAGAACTGATCGGTGAATCTTGCACTTGATTACTTCATCAGAGAATCTCGGGATCGACCGAGAAATTGCGATTGCACTCAAGGGCTTGATCAGAGAATCACGGAGATGAGCCGAGAAGTTGCGATTGCACTTGATTACTTTATCGCAGAACCACGGAAATCAGCCGAGAACTTGCTATTGCACTTGAGGGCTTGATCGGAGAATCACGGAGATCAGCCAAGAAGTTCCGATTGCACTTGAGGACTTGATCGGAGAATTTCGGAGATCGGCCGAGAAGTTGCGATTGCATATGAGGACTTGATCGGAGAATCTCGGTTGTCGGCCAAGAAGTTGCGATTGCACTTGAGGTCTTGATCGAAGAATCTCGTAGATCGGCCGAAAAGTTGCGATTACAGCCGACCACGGGTGCGATCAAGCATCAGGATAAATTTTCGTCTGTGTCTTTACATGGACGAAATATAACGAGCAATCGGATATTTGATCCGCACAGAACACCATTGAAAACTTGTTAATTTTACGGTTTTCAACGGTTGTATACGTATTGATATATTTTAAAATTGTAGAATGAAAGAAATCGACAATGTTCAACATAAGCCTTGCAAGCATCATCCTTTATATCAGGCATGACAAATTGATTTCATTTATTTTCCCAAATTGAAGGCGCCTTAAATTTATGTCAACATTTCTTTACTCAATGATTTATTTGATTTTTATATTATCTCGTCCAAATCTGTATTCTTACCAAACAAAATTGGATTTATGACGTTTTACATCTGATGTCCGTATATTTATGACAACAATATGAAATAACCTAGATAATCATAAAGAAAATGGCAAAACGGACCGAAGCAAACATGGATTTTCTTTATCATTTGTTGAATACTTTGAAATATGGGAGCAGGCACTATTATTAAAAACAAGATTAATTACCGTAATATATAGTACGTTAACACTAACAAGACCGTCACGTGACCGAGAGGTAATATAAAAATAGTGTTCATCAGCCAACAGTTTTACAAATTTGATATCGTTATGTTCATAATCAGTAATACAAACAATTCATAGTTGCTTTTATATGAATGTACGAGTACTAGTATATGCCGAAATAAACATATATGTTTACATATTGAACTTTAAGCCAATGCCTCAACTCAGCCGGACCTCTGCGTCCCTACTCTCCGAAACATACAAATGTACACACAACCCATAAAGTTTCATTTTTTGCGATTTGTGCTTTAAATCAATACGAACGCTGAAAAATTATTCGATTTCTAAGTGAACAACGGACAAAATAAAATTAAGACCCATGCGCGTTTTAATCGTATCTTTATCAGTAATTTCATACCAATTATGTTTAATCTGATATCCCAAAATGAGTGAAATCAATGAGTTTTAAGCAAACATTAAAGCAAATAAAATCACAATTGGTGAAAGTAATTATACTAGTTCCCACCTAAACTTGTTAAAATTTGAACAAGTACTCCGCACAAAGAGTGCACACAGTGGCAGCAGCAGTTGCAGTGAGGATGGTCCGAACATTTACAACTTTCGAGTTTAAGATTATTGGCAAATCAGCAATATTCCTGCCTTTGGCCATCTACATTAGGTGTAATGTTGAAAAGCCACAAGCATAATTACAAAGAAAACAACAAAACACACAATCTAATGCAGAATACATACACAATACACACAACACGTTTTTACACTTTTTCTCCAGATACACACCTTTATGGTATGGGCGAACAGTGTAGATCCAGATCAGCCGGCACATCCGTGCTGTCTGATCAGGATCTTAGCTGTTTGCTTTATGATTTGTTAGGTTTTTTTCTGACCAAAATGCGACCAGTGCAGATCCTGATCAGACGGCACGTATGTGCCGGCTGATCTGGATCTACACTGTTCGCACATGCGCAAAAATAGCGAATAAAAGGAGGAAATGGTTAAAAAACAGTCAACAATGCAGGGCATCATTACGGATACGATTAGTTTCTCTAAACAATTTACATATTTTAAGAATAGTACACTAATTATTTGAAGACAAAAGGCATTAAATTTGTTCAATGAAGGTCACGATTTACAGTGGATGTTAATTAATGCAAGTATACGGTTTATCTAAAGAAAGTGTGTACTTTGTTTTTGGATTCTTTTATTAACTTCTTTTCTAAATGCCTAAATTTTTGGTATCAAAACTGAGATTAGATCATAGATAGTTTTACAATAGAATTAAAATGATCTTATCTCAATTTTGATACCAAATATTTAGAAATTAAGAAAAGCAGTTAACCAGACAACACCGAAAACAAAATAGAGTAAACGTGGAATTTCTTGTATACTTAATGTCAATAGAGCAGGCTCATCCGCAACGGTCATGGACTTAGTTATTGTTAATGTACTACTGTACCATCATTTAATTTCGCGGGTACGAATTTTCGCGCAAAACTGGCAAATGACGAATTTGCGAGGGGATGCATTAATTAACGCAGCTACTGTATTATTCTATTAAAACACGCTGTTGGTGTTTGATGGTTTAATTTTGCTGGGGTTGAATTTCGCGAAAATGTCCTATAGTATGAAATACGCGAAAATTAAACTCGCTAGAAATAAAATGATAATACAGTATAAGATTTGTTTACAGTGACAGTTGATATTGTTCATAAGCAGTAACCACCAATCAAGGCTATTTTCCTAGTTCTTAGCAGTGAACATGGTAGGTGTTCTAACGCTACGTGAAGGGGTGCGGGTTCGCTCCCAGCTAAAGGCACTTTCATTTTATACGAGGGTTCATAAACAAAAGGCTATGTTTCTACCGAATTATATAACAGGAAGTTTCTTGGAAATTCGGAAATGACAGTGTTAGTCCAAGCGCATGACTTGTAAAGGTGATTCATTCACCGTGGCAGTGGAGGCGGCACTTGACAGCGGCAAAAGGATTAAACCCCGCCCACTGACTGTGAAAGTAGTCCAGGCTCAGTGGTGAACGCGGTTGACTCTCAGATTATTACAATAAGTATTACTGGCAACACGTCTGTACATTGAGACTGGGCACAAGTGGTCTTTGTCGTGGGTGGGCCGAAGATCATAAAACTAAAAAATGGAGACAAGTCTCAAATCTCGAGCATTTGATTGGCTGAAATAGCGATCAGTCGCCATTTTAGCCAATCAGATGCTTGAGATTTGATCTGAGATCTTGGGCACAAGTATCTTATTCAGGGTAGAAATTAAGAAAAAATGCAAAACTATAAAATGCGACTTAGAAATTGTGGTCTTATTATTGTGAGGTCTTAATTTTGGGTGGTCTTAATTAAAGATTACTGTAATTAAATTCAAATTAGCCTTTTTAACCAAAGTGTGAAACTGATTTCTTCAACAGGCCGGCGAAAGAGCGTCGTGTTAGGTGAAATTGTTTAAAGATAATGTCAAGTTCCTTCGCTCAAGAATTCATGAATTCTTAATTAAAGTGCTAACATTTTATGACGAATTCGTGGAACTTAATTACGAAATCCGTGAACAATGATACCTTCAAAATGCGTATTTTATGAAGATTTTTATTGTGTTGAAAGTAACTTCAGTAACGAATTGATAAATGGATGCCTCGCGCCTAGGAAGTTCAGATAAGCATTGACTCTATTGATTTGACGTAGAAAGTCAATTTATACAGTCAGATCTGTCTTTTGTGTTCTTATCAGCATTTATGGTGCGCAGATTTTTAATTTAGCTAATGGTGTCTTTATATTATATCTGCTTGATGAACGGGTCTGTACTTGGAAACTGGGCTTTGCTTTATATAAACATTAATCGTGACAGCCAGGAATGCCCTGTAAGACCTCACGGAACAAATTCCACCGCTCATATAAATCACTTGTGAGCTTATGCGAGGAAAATGGACGTACTCACATTTGAGGATAAGGTGGTTCTTCGACTTAGGTGGTATTTGTCAGGTAACCGCTTAGGAAAAAATAACCACATAATACCATCCTGAACTCACATTATAACACTTAATGCCTTGATCGTATGTGCAGTTTTACAGTCCAAAACTTATGCAGTGTCCATCATTAAGTGGTAAATTTTTTAGTCAGTTTAATATAGCACTTTATGTCACAACAACTCCACGGAATGTGTCCAACTTATCAGGTAACCGCTTAGGAAAAAATATCCACATAATACCATCCTGAACACACATTATTACACTTAATGCCTTGATCGGCTGCGCGGACGGACGGACGGACGGACAGACAGACAGACAATAGACAGACAGACAGACGGACGGACGGACGGAAAGGCGGGCGGGCGGACGTACGGACATACAGACAGACAGACAGACAGACAGAAAGAAAGACGGACGGTCGGACTGAGGGACGGACCGGCGAGCGTGCAGGCGGACAGGCAGGCAAACATAAGCTATATTAGTTTTCGGCTGTTCCAAATAAATCAGTCAGCAGAAATGACAACCGGGTCTAAGATCATAAAGCTAAGCTCGGAGACCAGCCTCAAATCTCAAGCATCTGACTGACGGAAATGGCACCCTGTCGCCATTGCAGCAAATCAGATGCATAAGATTTTAGACTGGTCTCCAGATTTAGTTTTATAATCTTGTGCCTTGATAAGGCCATCGCTTCATATCGCTTCACATTGAAATGTCAATTTTTGCACTCCATCCCATGTTGACGCTAAGAATGTTTCCGGTATCGAGAATTTATCCTCATGATCGTTTCCGGGAAACAACATGTCATAGCGTTCTGGATCGATACCGGAGCAATGTGGTTACTGCAGACGATTAATGGATATACGCAGTATAGTATCCCATACGAATACTTAAACAAGTTTTCTTGACTATATTTTTTTTTTTTTAAAAAAACAACACAAAAATCAAACACAAAAAAACAACATAAAAATCCATTTTTGTTGTAGTCTCATGTTTAAAAATTTCTAAGATACAGATAAATCTAGTATTCAGTCGAATATTTTTACCGAAAAACATTAAACAAATTCTCAGAATTTTTTTATTTATTAAGCAAAAGTGATAAAATATTATGCTAACGATAAACAATGGTATCATTTTAATTTTTTCCCTAAGGTACTCTTAACATTTTTATTAGAACGAACATTTCATTAATCTGCTCAGGTATCTAGACTTCTAGACTCCTGATATGGGGTAATTCGAAGAATGATAATAAGGGCAGATAATTAACAAATCGAAAACAGCCCAGCCCTGGGCTAAAGGTTATAAAATGGATGCTTGAGATTTAAGACTGGTTTCCATATTCAGTTTTATAACCTTGGAGCTTAGACTGGCTCCCATCCCCATGTTCTGTTATATATTCTCACGTTATATAATAATCATCAATACCTCCAAGAAAAGCAACCCCTGAAGGTTCCTTATTGATATGCATTCTACTTCCCTTCTTTGTGGTTCAGCATATAAGAAAAAAGAAAATGAAATGAAATATAAAAAAAGATATTAAGTATTTCAGTGTTGATGTTTTTTAAAAACCATCTAGCTGGTGTCAGGCTAGTCAAGTCCATACTGTCTCCATTTATGAGATGATGAGCTCAATGCACTCGGATCACTGAGCCATTCCCGTGGAGGTTTGGGTGATTTGTTGTCACTAAGCCATTCCCCTGGAGGTTTGGGTGATTTGTTGTCACTAAGCCATTCCCCTGGAGGTTTGGGTGATTTGTTGTCACTTAGCCATTCCCCTCGATGTTTGGGTGATTTGTTGTCACTTAGCCATTGCCCTGGAGGTTTGGGTGATTTGTTGTCACTTCAGCCATTCCCGTGGAGGTTTGGGTGTTTTGTTGTCACTTCAGCCATTTCCCTGGAGGTTTGGGTAATTTTTTGTCACTTAGCCATTCCCCTGGAGGTTTGGGTGGTTTGTTGTCACTTAGCCATTCCCCTGGAGGTTTGGGTGATTTGTTGTCACTAAGCCATTCCCCTGGAGGTTTGGATGATTTGTTGTCATTTCAGCCATTCCACTGGAGGTTTGGGTGATTTGTTGTCACTAAGCCATTCCCCTGGAGGTTTGGGTGATTTGTTGTCACTTCAGCCATTGCCCTGGAGGTTTAGGTGATTTGTTGTCACTAAGCCATTCCCCTAGAGGTTTGGGTGATTTGTTGTCACTAAGCCATTCCCCTGGAGGTTTTTGTGATTTGTTGTCACTTAGCCATTCCCCTGGAGGTTTGGGCGATTTGTTTTCACTTAACCATTCCCCTGGAGGTTTGGATGATTTGTTGTCACTTAGCCATTCCCCTGGAGGGTTGAGTGATCTGTTGTCACTTAGCCATTCCCCTGGAGGTTTGGGTGATTTGTTGTCACTTAGCCATTCCCCTGGAGGGTTGAATGATTTGTTGTTACTAAGCCTTTCCCCTGGAGGTTTAGGTGATTTGTTGTCACTTCAGCCATTCCCCTGGAGGGTTGAGTGATTCGTTGTCACTAAGCCATTCCCCTGGAGGTTTGGGTGATTTGTTGTCACTTAGCCATTCCCCTTGATGTTTGGGTGATTTGTTGTCACTTAGCCATTCCCCTGGAGGTTTGGGTGATTTGTTGTCACTTCAGCCATTCCCGTGGAGGTTTGGGTGATTTCTTGTCACTTCAGCCATTGCCCTGGAGGTTTAGGTGATTTGTTGTCACTAAGCCATTCCCCTAGAGGTTTGGGTGATTTGTTGTCACTAAGCCATTCCCCTGGAGGTTTGGGTGATTTGTTGTCATTTAGCCATTCCCCTAGAGGTTTGGGTGATTTGTTGTCATTTAGCCATTCCCCTGGAGGTTTGGGTGATTTGTTGTCACTAAGCCATTCCCCTTGAGGTTTGGGTGATTTGTTGTCACTTAGCCATTCCCCTGGAGGGTTGAGTGATTCGTTGTCACTAAGCCATTCCCCTGGAGGTTTGGGTGATTTGTTGTCACTTCAGCCATTCCCCTGGAGGTTTGGGTATTTGTTGTCGTTTAACCATTCCCCTGGAGGTTTGGGTGATTTGTTGTCTTTTAGCCATTCCCCTGGAGGTTTGGGTGATTCGTTGTCACTTCAGCCATTCCCCTGGAGGGTTGAGTGATTCGTTGTCACTAAGCCATTCCCCTGGAGGTTTGGGTGATTTGTTGTCACTTAGCCATTCCCCTTGATGTTTGGATGATTTGTTGTCACTTAGCCATTCCCCTGGAGGTTTGGGTGATTTGTTGTCACTTAGACATTACCCTGGAGGTTTGGGTGATTTGTTGTCACTAAGCCATTCCACTGGAGGTTTGGGTGATTCGTTGTCACCTAGCCTTTCGCTTCTTTCCCCTTGAGGTTTGGGTGATTTGTTGTCACTTAGCCATTCCCCTGGAGGTTTGGGTGATTTGTTGTCCCTTAGCCATTCCGTGGATGTTTGGGTGATTTGTTGTCACTTAGCTTTTTCTCTGGAGATTTGGGTGATTTGTTGTCACTTTGCCATTCCCCTGGAGATTTGGGTGATTTGTTGTCATTTAGCCATTCCCCTGGAGGTTTGGGTAATTTGTTGTCACTTAGCCATTCCCCTGGATATTTGTTGTCACTCAGCCATTCCCCTGGATATTTGGGTGATTTGTTGTCACTTATCCATTCCCGTAGAGGTTTGGTTGATTTGTCACTAACCCATTCCTCTGGAGGTTTGGGTGATTTGTTGTCACTTAGCCATTCCCCTAGAGGTTTGGGTTATTTGCTGTCACTTAGCCATTCCTCTTTAGATTTGGGTGATTTGTTGTCACTTAGCCATACCCCTGGTGGTTTGGATGGTTTGTCAATTGTCTTATTATTCAGTTAATATGTATTAGTATGAAGTAGTTGTCGATTTTCTCAATAAAATGGAGAAAATGAAGAATTCATGGACTACTTCGCGACCGCACGACTTCTTATCACAATGTTGAATGCCAGTTGCATATTTTATGAACTCAGCAGCGTAGCTCAAAGTGGTGTTGTTCTTTGTTTGTTGGATGGTATTTCTGTCCTTAAAGCTTCAAAATTACACCAGATCGTACAAAAACAAAAAAGCGCTTAAAATTCGTGAAACGTTGAGCTTGCAGTGTGTGCATTTACAAAGTTTCGGCCTGATCTCGCTATCACCGTAGAACCCGTTTACTTTAATACACCTTTGTGCGCAATCATATACCGGAAGTGAAAAACCGCGTGTCGCAGAACTTTTTTTAGAAAGTGTTCATTCGATTTCTAGTTTAAGACGGCTATAACTCCCATACAGATAGAACAAATCCAGTTTTTTTTCTGCACAACTAGGCATAGGTAGTAGTAATCCCTAGGTGTTTGAATCAGTGCCGTACATTAATAAATGGAGAGTTACGGTAAAAGAGATGTTGCACGTTCGCACGTCCGGGCATGTGCCATTAGCATATTCTCCTTCGATGCGCATGCCTTTTCGGTTCGGACAATTTTGTTTTAAGTGTGCCTTAGATGTGTTAGTGTTAGGGTTTGATTTAGTGGAGTTGTATAACTATATGTGGTCACATTTCTATATTCTATGCGAGGGTCATTTTTGTACGTATGGGAAGTCATAATATCATGGCCGGGAGTCACTTAGTCTATTCAATATATTCTAATGACCCATTATTCCATGGGAGTCAGTTAAAAACGTTACACCGGTCGAATGAACCGATCCATAAGAAGATTGCAAGAAACATAACTTTTATTTTTCTTGAAAACAAACCGCATGCAATGTTATAAGTACTGCACGTATTGCCCAAGGTACCGAACGTAAAGGCCATAGTCATTTCAAGACAGCAATGGCGTTCCATTTTTCATACTTACTGATATAAGCGTCATCTGTCGTTTACTGAATTCCGCCACCTTTTCCCTTTTAAAGATTTATCTTTTAAAGTCTGAAGACTTTCGGCTGCCGCGTGTTTATTAAGTAATAAAAGATAAAAAAGTTAGAAATTAAGGTATGACCATCCTAATGAATACCTATATCAAGAAGAGTATCCAAGGGAGGTAACTATAGTAGTAAATTAGCATAGAGTTCTCTCATGCAAGAGGACCAGGGTTCAAATCCCACTGGAAGCTAATTTTTTTTGTAAGCCTAGAGCTTAAATAATTGGCATATTTCTTTTTTTTCCTGTGTAATTCTGTCATTGAATATAAAATTCTTATGATTTAAACTAAAATAAGCAAAATAATCAAGATTAAAGGGGTTTTCGCTATCAGAATAGTGTTTGTTCAAGTCATCAATTTAAAAATTTCTAAAACTGGACGGTAAACTTCTCTGAATTTTTGTTTAAATTTTGTTTAAGGTATATAGTAAAAAAATGGTAAATTTTTGTATATTGCACCAATCAGGATTTTGCACAATTTTCATTAATTAAGTCTCGTGAAATATTAAAAAATGCATTTTTTAAATTTATTTGGTCAAAAAATGTCATTTTAAGATAAATTCTGTATTTATATATTATATCTTAAATTGGTTTAGTAAAATAAAACATATTTTGGATAAACTGTAAAAAGTTTGAGTTGAATTTATCAATAACAAAAAATTTTGTCACCGATTAAAGAATTTGGATACTTTCACGTTTTTTCTCACTTTTTTAAAAAAAAGCAAAAAATCTCAAAAACTACACGGTGAAAATCATTAACATTTTGCATACAAGTCAGTGGTATGAAGCAGTTGATGAAAAAATAATCAGATGTTGGATTCTTAATAGTGCCCATTAGGATGGTCATACCTTAAAACAACTTATTGAACCTTTATTATATTTAGCTGTTTAAAAATGCAATCTTCTGTGCGACTATTTGTTATGATAACGGTTGTCAGCGAAGTGAAAGATGAACAATAACCTAATATGGACCAAATACTATTAAATCCTTTGCCTTCAATTCCCTATTTGCTGCAAACCATATAATTACATCACAAAAACTAAATGATTCAAAGGCGGTATTGGTCCATTTCACATCTTTGATCTTTGTTAATAAATAATATAGAGTGTATATCAGTATATTGCACTGAAATGTGAATATGATGTGTTGCTCATAGCAACATCGAGTTATATCATGTACATACATGTAGTTGTTTTTTCTGACCAAGTTACCATTATAAAGCATCAATCTCCTTCGCAGAGTTGTCGTTCCTTACACTCCTTTTACATCTCTGCGAAAGGCTCAATGTCAAGATTTTTTACCAAAATGGGCAGCCTTATTTTATACAGTCATAAATTATGAATTTAAAAGCTTGAGGTATAACAAATGACAGAAATCTTCACTATCTTTCAATAAAACCGAAGAAACCTAAGCTATTGTAAATGTTATTGGTGAACTATTTCTTCGAGTAAAAGTAAAAGTAGTTGAAAGTAGTCCCAGCCTATAACAGAGGTGAATGTAATGAGCCGATAGTGTAAGAGAGTGATAAAGCATAAGAAAGGTAGTTAAAGGTGCCTTGTCACGTGCCAGGACGAACATTTCAAGTGTCTTCAAAATATATTAAAATTTGAACTGTAGAAGATGTGCAAATTTACTAAATGAGATGTAACATTCGTACACAGTCAACGTAAGAGCGAATATATTTAGAGCCGAAGTTGTTATGGTGTTACTATCGCATTCTTGCACACCAGATCAGGTCATCCGGTGTTTTCACCCGTGTAGCAAATTTCGATCCTACACCCCCATGAAGAATGAGTCACGTGAGTGACGTCACGTCTTCAAATATCTGACGTAATATATTCAAGTTAGTGACGTCATTTATAAAAAAGACTGCTTTAACGTCAATATTTCAGCATAATAAAAAAAAAATTGTATACTTACACATAAATGTTATAAATAATATAAGGTATGCAAGAAAAAGTATCTTGCATGAGACATTCGGTAAAGATAGAAAATAGAAAAATCTCGGCAAAAGCCTCGTTCCCGCAAAACAGTTAACCCTCGGTGACAGATTTTTCCATCTTCACCTCACACTCATGCATGATACTTATAGTAAAATTCACTCACAACAGTTTCTTACATGTACAGATGTAGTCCAAAACTTCGGCGAAATTCGCTCTTTTTCAGTCATTTATACACTGTATGTACCCAGATAATGAGAATCGACAATCAACCGAGCAAATCCCCATTATCCAATTTGCTTCAGGTGCCTCAGAAAAAAATATGTTTGTTAAGGAATATACGCATAATACTGGCTCAAGCTGGGTGGCCTATTGATTGTCGATGTTTGGGCTTTGATAACAGCAGTGTCGTTTACAAAAACATGTTTAAATTAATTTTAAATGGGCATAATACGTAGTTTTTTTGTAGAAATCTGGAATGTTGCGTGATCATTTTCCTTTGTTTTACTTTATCTGAAGGCCGATTCCAAATGTATGGGTATGAGAGGAAGGCTAGGACATCGCTTGAATGTTATCTATAGCAAAAGATAAGTATTCGATCACAATAACATGAAATTCATACAATAACTAAACTCCCCATGTTGTTTCCTCCGACCTGACGATCTATCATTATTCTCACAATCTATCATCACCGCGATTCTCATTATCTGGGTACATACCGTGTTATAGGTATTACATGAAGTTAGGTTACATATTTCTCATATTCACTCTTCAAAGAAAACCCTACTCGGTCGCTGATTTAGACAAACTCCTTGTAGCGGTTATTTCCCTTTATTGTAATGCATGCGTTCTAGTCTCAATAATTCAGACGTTTTGACCACTGTACCAGCATATGCCTTCGTGTTTTCACCATCGTGATATCGGGATTGCACCATCGTGATTTCGCGTTTTCATCATCGTGCCATCGTACCATCGTGCATCGCGGTAAAGGGAGAGAAAAGAATTTATTCAATACGGAACACCTTACAGTTAAGTAAAACTTAACACAAATATTTAATTGTTATTAATGTATTAGTGAAAGTTTCATTGAACGGCATATTGCCGTTAGAGAGATTTTGATAATTTGTTTATCGATAGTCGTGGATTGATTACTGTAGACGGTCCTAAAATCTGAAAAAATATAGAGTTTTTGCCTCTTGCAAACTAACAATATAACGTTACTTTAATATTGTATTATGAAATCATTTTTAATGATACTTAACCGATGTCATGTAATAATGATTTCGTTTATCAAGGTTATCCGCGCCGGCGCCATTTTTGGGAGTGTTGTCCCGGCTTTCTTCAAGGGTAGCGTGGTCAGATTTGCATTTGTATGGTTCAGATTCGATTTCCAGTATAGGCAATATCATTTAAAATTTACAGTAGCGCTATTTGTGCTGTGCAGCAGCCGTAGAAAATTTCCCCGCACTAATAGTCGGTACTAATTGTATAAGCTATAACTTCATTATGAATGGAAAAGTTTTTTAAAAAAACATGGTGCGTGTAATTATAAAGTACATGATTTGGCACACGGAACACCCATGCTTCTAGGATCAAGCAAAGAATATTCTTGTCAGGCCTACTATAAGAGAACGAAAGTGTTGCGCGCAAAACCCAGCAATTTTGGCCAATGTTATTAAAAATGGAATTTCCGGAATTACTGAAAATGGAATTTTCTTTTCTGGGCTGCAACTCCGTAGTGAATGAGATATTTCAAAATAACTTGACAAGTATTATTCAAGTAGGTGAGGTGGGGTGGAAATGGTGCCCGGCGTTTTGTTTACTTGTTATGCTTCTCGATAATTTCTCGGTAGCATACCGTCACTGCATGCCCTTTCCGTCCATGTGTCAACCGATGCAAATATTGGGTGCTTTTCACTGAGCTATTGATCTTTGAATTATGTTTTATTGTAGTAATAATCTCTTTTATTACTAGTTAATATCATGATTAGAGTTTGCATGCAAGTTCCTTTTGACGTTTAAAAATTCCTCCACAGTATGACATAGAACTATTCAGATCCGGCCTTTTTCTCAGCATTCTGAGTTATAGCCCTTTGATTAAGCATTAAGCTACACATGCACATTGTATATTTTAGCACCATTCCATGTCCCTGAAATACCCGAGAAGCATCCATCGGTTCAACCGATAACTAGCATATAGTAGCACAACTATTAGTCTCAATAATTCGACTGCAAGAACAGACCCATTATCATACGGACGTTTTCGTTGTCTGTTCTTTACGTCTCAAGCAGTTACGATCAAAACTGTGGTGGAAATCGACCCGATTTAAATTCTGTTATTTTTCACTCCCACATGAAAATTTTAACACTGGTATGTTCAAGTGTGGTTATAACAATAAATTATGATGAAAGTAACATTAAAATGACGAATATTCCACAAAATAACTTGTTAAACCTACCACGTTAAATGCAGTTTACATGTTGATACGAAATCCAGATAACCAATGAAAACGTTTCTTTTTATTCAAACATATTTTTACAATGCGGGAGGCTGTACGCTTCGAAAAACTCATAACGTACTCTTATTTTCTTATTTGTCATGTTCGATGGTTGTCAAAGTTATTTTTTCATCTATTTAGATACCCGCCCCGCTATATTAGGTTTCAGTCGCGCCTTTAATAATGTTGTGTATATTACCTTGTTAATTATTTGAAGATATTTATACTTTCTTTTATTCATCAAACCTTTATTTTATAAGTTGCTTTGTATTTACCGTAGCAAGAATTTCCGCAGTACATATTTCAAGCTGGTAAGGTGAAGTTTATCGATAAACGTGAGTCAGGTAAACTTTAAGCGATGTAATCGAAATCTGTTGACAATGTTTAAATGAGTTTTGCATAAAAAACGAAACCGTTATTTATAAAGGATTACACATAATGATTCTACTTGAATGTAGCTTTTCAGGTATGTAAATTTTTTAACGATACATATGGTTTAAGATGCTTTATGGAGCCGTCAAAGTCGCCAAAGTTGCGATTCAAATTCTGATCGCTAGCATATAAACATAGAAGGAAAATTTTCCGCATTGATTTAAATAGTAACTGGGTTGTGCGCGAAGAGCGACAATCATATATATATTTATATATAAAAGCTCTTCTATTGCGCACAATTAGTTGGGCTACACAACTATGGGTGCGCGACAAGGACTTTTCTATATATGCGATGTTCGTCCTTCGCGCACAACCCAGTTACTATTCAAGTCAATGCGGAACATTTTTCTTCTATGTCTATATGCCAGCGATCGGAATTTGAGTCGCAACTTTTGGCGGCTCCATAAAGCATCTTAAACCATGTGTATCATTAAAAAATTACATACCTGAAAAGCCACATTAAAGTAGAATCAATATATGTAATTCTTTATAAATAACGGTTTCGTTTTTTATGCAAAACTCTTTTATATCCTTCACCCATGTCAGCAGTTTTTATGTTACTCCGCTATAATTTAATCTGACAGTGTAATGTATCGATTTATAAAATGGACGTTTTCATTGGTTAGCACATTAAAATCTACATGTAAACGGCATAAACAATAGTAAGTTTAAAAGTGTTATTTGTGGAATATTTTTTATTTGATTGATACTTTAGAGAAGATTTATGTTTTGATAACTCGATAACTCGCGACCAAGACACTCCTATGGAGCCAAGCCAACCAGACTGAGAGGCGAGCCCTGATACAGTCAGAAGTACGGAAGGAAGAGGAGAACAAGAGACAGGCCAGAGCGGTACAGATGGGTGCGCAAGGAGCATGGACAACATGGGAAACCATGGACAGGAAGCTGACCTGGGAAGACATTTGGAAGTATGAACCACTTCGTCTATCCTTCCTCCTCAGGTCAGTTCATGACCTCTTGCCATCTCCAGCTAACCTCTGCCGATGGGGACTTATCACAGACCCAACATGCAGTCTGTGCAAGAAACCAGGCACTCTGGAACACGTTCTATCTTCGTGTTCCACAGCACTGACGCAGGGCAGATATCGTTGGCGGCACGACAACGTCCTCAGAGAGGTTGACGATTGGCTGGAAGGGGAGAAGAAGAAGCCACACAGAAGTAACTCACAGACAGGCCACATCAACTTTGTGAGATCGGGTGAAACTGCGAAGACAGAAGCTTCACAGAAGAAATCAATCCTTGACGGCGCCACAGGATGGAATATGGCAGTCGACCTAGGAAAGAAGCTCGTGTTCCCAGATATCGTCCAGACCAACTTGAGACCAGACATTGTACTGTGGTCCGAGACAGGGAAGAAGCTCGTTGTCATCGAGTTGACAGTACCTTGGGAGACGAGATGTGAAGAGGCCTATGAGAGGAAGAAGGCCAAGTACACTGAACTACTTGAGCAGTTCCGACACCGAGGTTGGCGGACATGGCTTTTCCCTATCGAAGTAGGCGCTAGAGGGTTCTGTGCACAATCTGTATGCAGATTGATGACAGCTGTTGGCACCACTGGCAGAGACAGGCGCCGGGCAATCCAGAAGCTGAGCCAGGCTGCAGAGCGGGCGTCTAGCTGGCTGTGGCTACGACGCGAGGAGACAAGCTGGATGCGATTAACCTCCACACCGTAAGACGGTGGGCCCACCCGCCATTACAGATGTACTTGGATAAGGGCCGAAACATCTGGCGGGCACCAAGCTGACGATGGAGGGAGATCTGCAGTCAAGAACCAGACCTCAGTAAGGTGCGGTTAAGACTGTACTATCCACATTGACCATCTGGTTTACCAGTGACTTCTAGGAAAGACTAGATGGCAACCAGGAATAGATTGGTGACACTGGAGAACAGTTGACCCCATGAACAGACTGGAACCGGGGCACTAGGGGTAGCATCCCGACGTGCAGCCTTCGTGAGAAGACACCCACAGACAAGCTACAGACTCCAATAATGAAAGACACCCCCAGAGTCTTCCGAGAGGGGGGGAGGATGAAAGACTCACATGGACGGATTTTATGGAATCGACACGGCCTGCCCAATCGATTACGAACTCAGCACCAGGGACAGTAACTTGCCCTTGTGGCAAAGTCTGCAAAAACCAACGAGGGTTACGCATTCACCAGGGGATGGCTGGTTGCCAGCGCGTGAGGCCACTTGAGCAGCGCTTAGCCAGTATGGCTCGTGAGACGCGGGAGTACTTCAGTCAGGAGACTACCCACAGTACTGATGAACTCTCCGCTCAAGAGACAGCGTACGATGCCACCCAGGATCCAGTGATGGATGAAGACGACCCCCTCCTAGAGTTACTGAAATACTCACAGGACACTAGCAGCCAACCACAGGAGCAAGAGGCCATCCCTGACAGACCATGCCCACTGCCTACCACAAGAACACCTAAGATCAAGTGGCCCAAGGCATCCGAAAAGGCACCATGGAGATAGTTGGACGAGGACCTAGACATTATCCTCGAATCATCCATGCAAGGTCCAGTACACCGGAAGTTACACACCCTTACTACCCTTGTCTACGCTGTAGCAAAGGAGAGGTTTGGGATTGAAGAAGCCAAGAAACGCAAGGAGGCTCAAAAGCCGAACCGGAGGCAACACCGCATAGAGAACCTGAGAAGAGAAATCAGACAGCTGAAGAAGCAGTATCGAGACAGCTCACCAATGCAGCGCCTTGGCCTGTCTCAACTACGTGACACACTGCGCACACAGCTGAAGTCTCTGCGGCGAGCCGAGAACACGAGGAGAAAAGCGAGGGAGCGAACACGAAAGAGATCCGCGTTCACAGCCAACCCATACAAGTTCGCGAAGACTCTGCTTGACAAGGAGCGATCAGGAACACTAGAGACCCCACTAGAAGAGGTTGAGAAGTACCTACATGATACGCATTCAGATGCCAACAGAGAAGACGCCCTAGGGGACTGTGACCGGATAGATCCTGCCTTACCACCAGAGACGCCACTAGTAACCACTGAACCCACACTGGGAGAGGTGAAGGACGTCGTCAAGAAGGCTCGATGGGGCTCTGCTCCTGGCCCTAACGCCATCCCGTACAAAGTGTACAAGATGTGCCCACTCCTACTGAAGAGGCTATGGAGACTCCTCAAGGTGGTGTGGAGGAAAGGGGAAGTACCTGAAGCCTGGAAGGAAGCAGAGGGAATATTCACGCCCAAGGAAAGGAACTCCAAGACAGTCAACCAGTTCCGAACCATCTCGCTATTAAACGTCGAGGGAAAGATATTCTTCGCTATTCTTGCCAGAAGACTCACCTCTTTCCTGACGACCAACGTGTACATCAACACTTCAGTCCAGAAGGGTGGAGTACCTGGTTTCTCCGGTTTTGTAGAGCACACCAGCGCCATCACCCAACTAATCCAAGAGGCGAAGACGGGGAAGAAAGACTTGACAGTAGTTTGGCTCGATCTTGCCAACGCATACGGATCTATTCCCCATCAACTGATCTACACAGCCCTCCAACACTACCTGTCCAGAAAATCATCACCAGCTACCTTGACGGCATCAAGCTTCGGTTTTCTGTTGGTGACCAGTTGACGAAGTGGCAGAAGTTGGAGAAAGGTATAGTCACCGGATGCACTGTCTCTGTGGTACTCTTCGTCATGGGGATGAATCTGCTCATCAATGCTGCCATTAGAGAGACCCGCGGACCAAAGACAGAGTCAGGTATCTATCTCCCATCCAGCCGAGGCTTTATGGATGACCTCACGTTGACGACACCAACACACGTCCAGGCTAGATGGATGTTGACAGCCCTGTCAGATGTCGCTTCATGGGCCCGAATGAAGTTCAAGGCCGTAAAGTCCAGGTCCCTCATTATCAAGAAAGGCAAGACAACAGACAGATTCGTGCTCCGAGTACAGAACGAGGAGATCCCATCTATCACGAAGAATCCAATCAAGTGCCTTGGGAAGTGGTTTGATGCCAGCCTATCAGACAAGGACAACGTCAAGAAGCTAGAGAACCAGGTAGAAGACGGGCTGAAGAAGATTGACCGAAGCAACCTACCTGGGAAGTTCAAGGCCTGGCTGTACCAGCATGCCTTACTACCAAGGCTGATCTGGCCAATGATGCTGTACGAGGTACCCAGCTCAACAATAGAAGCCCTGGAGAGAACCACCAGTAGACATCTTCGCAAGTGGCTTGGAATCCCACCCAGTTTCTCCAGTGTTGGACTGTACGGAAAAACCAACAAACTGCAGCTCCCACTCTCTTCACTGGTAGAAGAATTCAAGACTGCGAAGACAAGACTGGTGCTTACCTTAAGAGACTCCCCAGATGAGCAGATCCGGGAAGCAGGGATCGTTACCCGTACTGGAAGAAAGTGGTCAGCGACAGAGACGGTCAGCCAGGCGGAGAGCTCTCTCATGCACAAGGACATCGTCGGTGTAACGGCTGTCGGACGACAAGGCATTGGTGCGACCAAGACACTCCTATGGAGCCAAGCCAACCAGACTGAGAGGCGAGCCCTGATACAGTCAGAAGTACGGAAGGAAGAGGAGAACAAGAGACAGGCCAGAGCGGTACAGATGGGTGCGCAAGGAGCATGGACAACATGGGAAACCATGGACAGGAAGCTGACCTGGGAAGACATTTGGAAGTATGAACCACTTCGTCTATCCTTCCTCCTCAGGTCAGTTCATGACCTCTTGCCATCTCCAGCTAACCTCTGCCGATGGGGACTTATCACAGACCCAACATGCAGTCTGTGCAAGAAACCAGGCACTCTGGAACACGTTCTATCTTCGAGTTCCACAGCACTGACGCAGGGCAGATATCGCTGGCGGCACGACAACGTCCTCAGAGAGGTTGCCGATTGGCTGGAAGGGGAGAAGAAGAAGCCACGCAGAAGTAACTCACAGACAGGCCACATCAACTTTGTGAGATCGGGTGAAACTGCGAAGACAGAAGCTTCACAGAAGAAATCAATCCTTGACGGCGCCACAGGATGGAATATGGCAGTCGACCTAGGAAAGAAGCTCGTGTTCCCAGATATCGTCCAGACCAACTTGAGACCAGACATTGTACTGTGGTCCGAGACAGGGAAGAAGCTCGTTGTCATCGAGTTGCCAGTACCTTGGGAGACGAGATGTGAAGAGGCCTATGAGAGGAAGAAGGCCAAGTACACTGAACTACTTGAGCAGTGCCGACACCGAGGTTGGCGGACATGGCTTTTCCCTATCGAAGTAGGCGCTAGAGGGTTCTGTGCGCAATCTGTATGCAGATTGATGACAGCTGTTGGCACCACTGGCAGAGACAGGCGCCGGGCAATCCAGAAGCTGAGCCAGGCTGCAGAGCGGGCGTCTAGCTGGCTGTGGCTACGACGCGAGGAGACAAGCTGGATGCGATCAACCTCCACACCGTAAGACGGTGGGCCCACCCGCCATTACAGATGTACTTGGATAAGGGCCGAAACATCTGACGGGCACCAAGCTGACGATGGAGGGAGATCTGCAGTCAAGAACCAGACCTCAGTAAGGTGCGGTTAAGACTGTACTATCCACATTGACCATCTGGTTTACCAGTGACTTCTAGGAAAGACTAGATGGCAACCAGGAATAGATTGGTGACACTGGAGAGACAGTTGACCCCAGGAACAGACTGGAACCGGGGCACTAGGGGTAGCATCCCGACGTGCAGCCTTCGTGAGAAGACACCCACAGACAAGCTACAGACTCCAATAATGAAAGACACCCCCAGAGTCTTCCGAGAGGGGGGGAGGATGAAAGACTCACATGGACGGATTTTATGGAATCGACACGGCCTGCCCAATCGATTACGAACTCAGCACCAGGGACAGTAACTTGCCCTTGTGGCAAAGTCTGCAAAAACCAACGAGGGTTACGCATTCACCAGGGGAAGGCTGGTTGCCAGCGCGTGAGGCCACTTGAGCAGCGCATAGCCAGTATGGCAAGTGAGACGCGGGAGTACTTCAGTCAGGAGACTACCCACAGTACTGATGAACTCTCCGCTCAAGAGACAGCGTACGATGCCACCCAGGATCCAGTGATGGATGAAGACGACCCCCTCCTAGAGTTACTGAAATACTCACAGGACACTAGCAGCCAACCACAGGAGCAAGAGGCCATCCCTGACAGACCATGCCCACTGCCTACCACAAGAACACCTAAGATCAAGTGGCCCAAGGCATCCGAAAAGGCACCATGGAGACAGTTGGACGAGGACCTAGACATCATCCTCGAATCATCCATGCAAGGTCCAGTACACCGGAAGTTACACACCCTTACTACCCTTGTCTACTCTGTAGCAAAGGAGAGGTTTGGGATTGAAGAAGCCAAGAAACGCAAGGAGGCTCAAAAGCCGAACCGGAGGCAACACCGCATAGAGAACCTGAGAAGAGAAATCAGACAGCTGAAGAAGCAGTATCGAGACAGCTCACCAATGCAGCGCCTTGGCCTGTCTCAACTACGTGACACACTGCGCACACAGCTGAAGTCTCTGCGGCGAGCCGAGAACACGAGGAGAAAAGCGAGGGAGCGAACACGAAAGACAGCCGCGTTCACAGCCAACCCATACAAGTTCGCGAAGACTCTGCTTGACAAGGAGCGTTCAGGAACACTAGAGACCCCACTAGAAGAGGTTGAGAAGTACCTACATGATACGCATTCAGATGCCAACAGAGAAGACGCCCTAGGGGACTGTGACCGGATAGATCCTGCCTTACCACCAGAGACGCCACTAGTAACCACTGAACCCACACTGGGAGAGGTGAAGGACGTCGTCAAGAAGGCTCGATGGGGCTCTGCTCCTGGCCCTAACGCCATCCCGTACAAAGTGCCCACTCCTACTGAAGAGGCTATGGAGACTCCTCAAGGTGGTGTGGAGGAAAGGGGAAGTACCTGAAACCTGGAAGGAAGCAGAGGGAATATTCACGCCCAAGGAAAGGAACTCCAAGACAGTCAACCAGTTCCGGACCATCTCGCTATTAAACGTCGAGGGGAAGATATTCTTCGCTATTCTTGCTAGAAGACTCACCTCTTTCCTGACGACCAACGTGTACATCAACACTTCAGTCCAGAAGGGTGGAGTACCTGGTTTCTCCGGTTGTGTAGAGCACACCAGCGCCATCACCCAACTAATCCAAGAGGCGAAGACGGGGAAGAAAGACTTGACAGTAGTTTGGCTCGATCTTGCCAACGCATACGGATCTATTCCCCATCAACTGACCTACACAGCCCTCCAACACTACCACGTAGACAACCATGTCCAGAAAATCATCACCAGCTACCTTGACGGCATCAAGCTTCGGTTTTCTGTTGGTGACCAGTTGACGAAGTGGCAGAAGTTGGAGAAAGGTATAGTCACCGGATGCACTGTCTCTGTGGTACTCTTCGTCATGGGGATGAATCTGCTCATCAATGCTGCCATTAGAGAGACCCGCGGACCAAAGACAGAGTCAGGTATCTATCTCCCATCCAGCCGAGGCTTTATGGATGACCTCACGTTGACGACACCAACACACGTCCAGGCTAGATGGATGTTGACAGCCCTGTCAGATGTCGCTTCATGGGCCCGAATGAAGTTCAAGGCCGTAAAGTCCAGGTCCCTCATTATCAAGAAAGGCAAGACAACAGACAGATTCGTGCTCCGAGTACAGAACGAGGAGATCCCATCTATCACGAAGAATCCAATCAAGTGCCTTGGGAAGTGGTTTGATGCCAGCCTATCAGACAAGGACAACGTCAAGAAGCTAGAGAACCAGGTAGAAGACGGGCTGAAGAAGATTGACCGAAGCAACCTACCTGGGAAGTTCAAGGCCTGGCTGTACCAGCATGCCTTACTACCAAGGCTGATCTGGCCAATGATGCTGTACGAGGTACCCAGCTCAACAATAGAAGCCCTGGAGAGAACCACCAGTAGACATCTTCGCAAGTGGCTTGGAATCCCACCCAGTTTCTCCAGTGTTGGACTGTACGGAAAAACCAACAAACTGCAGCTCCCACTCTCTTCACTGGTAGAAGAATTCAAGACTGCGAAGACAAGACTGGTGCTTACCTTAAGAGACTCCCCAGATGAGCAGATCCGGGAAGCAGGGATCGTTACCCGTACTGGAAGAAAGTGGTCAGCGACAGAGACGGTCAGCCGTACGGAGAGCTCTCTCATGCACAAGGACATCGTCGGTGTAACGGCTGTCGGACGACAAGGCATTGGTGCGACCAAGACACTCCTATGGAGCCAAGCCAACCAGACTGAGAGGCGAGCCCTGATACAGTCAGAAGTACGGAAGGAAGAGGATAACAAGAGACAGGCCAGAGCGGTACAGATGGGTGCGCAAGGAGCATGGGCAACATGGGAAACCATGGACAGGAAGCTGACCTGGGAAGACATTTGGAAGTATGAACCACTTCGTCTATCCTTCCTCTTGCCATCTCCAGCTAACCTCTGCCGATGGGGACTTATAACAGACCCAACATGCAGTCTGTGCAAGAAACCAGGCACTCTGGAACACGTTCTATCTTCGTGTTCCACAGCACTGACGCAGGGCAGATATCGCTGGCGGCACGACAACGTCCTCAGAGAGGTTGCCGATTGGCTGGAAGGGGAGAAGAAGAAGCCACGCAGAAGTAACTCACAGACAGGCCACATCAACTTTGTGAGATCGGGTGAAACTGCGAAGACAGAAGCTTCACAGAAGAAATCAATCCTTGACGGCGCCACAGGTTGGAATATGGCAGTCGACCTAGGAAAGAAGCTCGTGTTCCCAGATATCGTCCAGACCAACTTGAGACCAGACATTGTACTGTGGTCCGAGACAGGGAAGAAGCTCGTTGTCATCGAGTTGACAGTACCTTGGGAGACGAGATGTGAAGAGGCCTATGAGAGGAAGAAGGCCAAGTACACTGAACTACTTGAGCAGTGCCGACACCGAGGTTGGCGGACATGGCTTTTCCCTATCGAAGTAGGCGCTAGAGGGTTCTGTGCGCAATCTGTATGCAGATTGATGACAGCTGTTGGCACCACTGGCAGAGACAGGCGCCGGGCAATCCAGAAGCTGAGCCAGGCTGCAGAGCGGGCGTCTAGCTGGCTGTGGCTACGACGCGAGGAGACAAGCTGGATGCGATCAACCTCCACACCGTAAGACGGTGGGCCCACCCGCCATTACAGATGTACTTGGATAAGGGCCGAAACATCTGGCGGGCACCAAGCTGACGATGGAGGGAGATCTGCAGTCAAGAACCAGACCTCAGTAAGGTGCGGTTAAGACTGTACTATCCACACAACATGAACTTAGCAGTGCTGAAATTTTCAAGTTGCAGTAAAAAAAATGGGAATTTAAAGCAGTGCGATTTCCACCACAGTTTTGATCGTAACTGCTTGAGACGTAAAAGACGGACAACTGTAAAAAGTCAGTATGATAATGGGTCTGTGCTTGCAGTCGCATTATTGAGACTAGTATTTTAGTATCATTATCAACATTACATCTGCAAATTTATGCGTATACAATACCCGGATGAATAATGTATGAATATAAAAAAGACAGCTGTGGATGTTTTCTCGACGAAATGCGAAGAACAAGTATTTATTACAATGTTTTATGCTATAAAGTTATCAAAAATATGGATCAAACCTACTAACAATAATTTCTACTGTTCTACTTATAGCCCCGTTCAAATCCATCCTGGGCGAAGCATTTAGCTAAATGTTTTCTCTGGAAATAGTCTAGTACTCATTTATATGCCTCTTGTTAGAGTCTAACTATGTAATGTATAGTTCGATTAAGTGTACGGTATCAGCGACCAAAACAAATTTATGAAAATGACTTACTTTTGCCATCTGACCACTTCAGGCAAGCAATCAATTTCTATAAGGATCTTAAGCATCCCTTATATTGATAATATCCGCGGAAAATAAAACTTTCTGACATCTTGTTTACTCCGTAAGGATACGCCGAAAGTCTATGATGAAATTCAACAACAGTGTTAGCATTGCCACATGATTTTTTTTAAATCATTTTATAACAAAACCAACTTGTTTTCAGTTATCTTATATCTTTTCTGATTTTAAAAGTGCAAAAATAATTTTAAAAAGTCAAACCATAGTGGAGTTATAGCTGTTTTTGTACACCCCCCGTCAACGTCATCAAAAATCCTTAAGTTAAAAATGTTTAAAAAATCAACCCAATCTTGTTTTTTTGCCTTTTCATTAAAAAAATGAAACTCATTTGGCATTTTCTTTTAGTATATACAATAACAAACTGGATTACAGCAACATTTTACTATTTATATGATAGGTTGATTTAAGATACATGGTTATTATCATGTATTAACACAAAAATTCAGAAAAAAAGTAGGAAAAAATATATACAAATGACAGTGAACAAAACATAATTTAATTTTGTTATAGCTGTGTTTTTCTTTCATGGTGGATGTGTGTAATGGTTAGACAACTTCAATATAAGCATATTAAATACATAGCTATGGATAACAACTTCATTATCATCATAAACAACAACAACAACCACATGGTCCTCCGCACTGCCACTATTACACAAGCTATGTATATAACATGTTTCTTTGTATTAAGAATTAAAAAAAAGCATTAAACAATTTGTGGAAAGTTTACATCTTGAAAAATAAAATACTTACAACATAAATAAATCTTGCAGACTTTTACATCATAGGAACGACATAACCACACAACAGAATTGTAAAAAAACCTGAAACGAGAAAGACAGTACATGTATTGATGGTATTGTTCTCCAAACTTGTGTTTTATCCTTTTTAGTAAATGATAATTAATATCTTTCTGATTTGTAATGAATAATAATGAAATAGAGAAAGTTTAGCACTCTGAAAAGAAAAATGTCAATGTTAAGTCCATCTAAATGCTCAAAATTGAATACAATTTATTTGCATAAATGCAACAAAACTAAACTGAAATAAAAGAATTTCTGATTATTATTCTATTATTCTACTAAATTTCATGCAAGTAACATTTTCTGCTGCATCTGAAATTTGAAGTCATGCAATGTAAACAAAATTTAAACTATATATATAACCAGAACTGATAACGGCTGAAAAACTCATTCCAAAATCTAGAAGCTACTCATGCACAGCAAAACAATTGTAAACAGGAGGTCATCCTTCATCTGAAAGCTAAAATTTTAAAGCTATGTTTGAAACAAGGGAATCCAAATGGGTTCTATTTTCTGCTTTAACTGTGCTTACATGATAAAATTGTTAACTTCTTCAGCATGTGCACAATCAACATTCTGAAGAACATGTTGGACAACAATAATTGCATAAACGTTAAAACTGTCATTATTTCAGTTTCAGAACTATTTACACTTTTATCAATTTTAGAAGTCTTACTTCCATAATGTCATAATAGGGAAATGTACTTTCAATGATATTATCAGTTAACTACAATCTGGACATCTCCTTTTTTATAATCCTCTTTCAAATTAAATACATATATGGCTTCATCACCTTCATATATCACGTTATACCAATCTGGAAATCCCGGCACAATATTTATAACTTTACCTCTATATCTTTTATCCTCAAACGTATGATTGACAGTTTTACCAACAAAAAGAGGGATTTTACCTTCTTTAACCTCTGAGACATCTACTTCTGCAGCACTTTGTACAAGCATTAGCAAATTTTGTTTTAACTCTTCATTGCTAAGTTTTTTATATTTTCCAGCGTCATCCTTTTTTGAAAAACTGTAAAATTTCTTTTCAGCTGGCTTTTGGTTTAGTAAGTTTTTTCTGAAAAGGAGCTGAGCTTTTAAGGCAGCTTCAATCTCCTTCTTGTCATTAGAAAGAGCCGTCAAACCTTCTTCAACCTGTTCTCTCGATTGCCAGAGCCCATAGTAACACACATCATTCGTAAGTGCTTCAGCCTTTCTTAATCTTTCTTGTTCCTTTCTTTCAAGTTCGGCCTGTTTCTGTCTCTGTTGTTGTAATCTTTTCTCTTCAATTTCTTTAATTCTAGCTTTGAATGTCTGTCTGATATTTCTTGCTTCTTTTCTTGATTCATCAATGTACTTATATTTCTCCTCGTCTGGTAAGTTGGCTAACCATTCTGAAGTCTTATTAAAAGAATACATGATGTATGCTTCATTCGCCAGCAAGGAAGCATTGGGCCTGAATGAAACCAAGTGGTCTAGCTGTCCAAAGACGAATTCGGGCATCTTATTGTGTTTTTTCGCAGATTTTGTCTCTTCAAGAAGTGACTCGCTTGGTTCCCAGAACTTTCCACCAGGTAAGTGTTCAGGAACCATTCGTATCAGCATCTGTTTAATGGCTGTGAACATGTGTTGTAGCATAGGAAGTGTAATCTCATCTACAGTACTAGATGCTATAAGTTTCTTCATGATAACATCAGTGTCGTCAATGATTGTCTGGAACGGTGTAACTTCACCAGTCATGAATTGACTTGCTGCTCCTGCATCATTGGCTGCCAATTCGAAAAAATCAGTCAGGGTCTTGAACTGCTGATTGATGTCCATAATATGGCCTGGTAACTCAATCAACCTCCACAGGGGTGCTGTGATGAACTTGGAAATCAATCCCAGCGCCTTGGCCCCAGCAACATAAAGATTTTCTTTTACATCAAGATTAACAGCTTTAAGCAGGTCATTTGATGTTCCATGTACATGCTCCAAGAAGTGTGCAAGGTCTTCAGCATGGAAATATACTGCACCACCGACCATAAAAATCATATTAAAGCGATTATGTCGAAACCGCAGTATATAGTTTTTCAAGTTTTTGTTGCTAAGGAAAGTCTTCCATGGCAGATGTGCACCACTTTTTTCATCTTCCCCAGCAGCACAAACTTTGCTGCAGGTTCGAAGCAACCTCAAAGTACCACTTTCAGACTTGTGGTAACGCTTGAGATGGGAATTTGCTGCTGATCCTATATCTTCAGGCTCATAATTTTTTTCAAATTGTTTTAACGAAGATTCGCAAACATCTGCCATAGCGACAAGTAAGTGCAGTCCACAAAAAAAGTTGTTGATTTTTCCACAAATGTCCTTTTGGTCATCTGCAAGTTCATCATAATTGTCGAAAATTAATGGTAAGCATTCATTTCTATAGGAAGTAAGTAAATTATTAAAGGTTTTTTCAGTGCTTGCACGATCCGACATGGTATTTTTAATATTTTTCAAAAGTTCATTTCCTACATCAAAATTAGAGTCACTGCAGTGGTCTGAAAGGTCTTGAAGAATTTCCTTGAAAGTATCCATTGTGGTTGCCCCACTTTTATTAGCCATTTCTCTTAATCCTAGAATGTATGAATTTTCTTGATCACTGATAATATATGTTTCATAGGTATGTCCATGCTTTCTGGTTTCATCGGTATAAAGAGTAGTGTTGGCAGAACTAGCAATTTCACCAATTTGTTTATGTGCCAGCGCAACTTTTCGATCTACAAAAGTGTCTACTGCTTGTCTGGATGGGATGTTTTTGACATTTCTTCCACACAGTTTAGCCACTTCTTTGATAACAGGGCCAACATTTCTCGTAGCGACTTTTAAATTAGTTAAATTGATGGCACATTCAACGACCTCATTGGAATAAGAATTTGTTGTTGAGTCAAATAAATCGACACTTTCACTGTCACCAATCAAGGCCTCTACATATCTTAAACTTGTGTTCAAATCTTCATTTGTCTTCTTCAATGATTCTGTCTTTTCTACATATTCATTTATAGTTTCACCTGACCTTTCTATATTTACCCTAAGATCATTTTTCTCTTTGGTAACAGCTTCTAGCTGCCTCTCTAATGATTAAACTTGTTTCCTTGTATTCTTCAGCATTTCAGTTTTTATCTCATCTTGTTGTTTTTTCTTTAACAGTGTCATTGAATGTTTACGTGTTGATCTCTGCAATTTTCCGTAAGCTAAAATACTTTTTTGTTTTAAAACTTTAACTTCGGATTCTTGTTCTTTTGTGAGTAATTTAGCTTTTTTTTGAGCTTTTTCTTCAATATTTTTTTCTCGCCTGTCTAATTTTCTTTTAAGCTGTTTAGTTAGTTCTCTAAATTGCTCAACCTTTTGTCTTCTATCTTTTAACTTTACTTCTAAAGATTCAGTTTTCACATCTTCCAATACAGAGCTGTATTGTGCTTCAGAAGGGAATGTAGATGTGTCGGTTGAAGTTAAATTTGACGAGGACTCAGTTGGAATTGTGAAAATGTTTTTTCTGATATTGTCCCTCGCACTTCCTCTTTTTTCTTTGTCTTGTTTAATTATCCTATAAATCTTGGCAATGCACGCTTTGGAAGCAATGTTTTCTGTTTTTGTTATTTTTGCAATAATTTTAACAATTGCATTTGTGTCAAAGTTGTTTGATTGACAAAAATTAAATATTTCAATAACAGAACCATTTGTTAAATGTTTTACATATGGATAATCAGACGATAGAACATCTGTCAAATTAATACCTAAATCTTTGCAGTATGGATCCATGGTTGATTTACGGACTTCTTTAATTATTCAAATACAAGTTTGCACAATTAATAATGGAATGGCCTGATACCACAGTCATTGTTTGTTTTTTTCATTTTCACCAATACATTCTACCAAACAGTTTTCATATACCAGTGATGAGGTATCTGCAAGTAATTGCCCAGTAATAACTGTTTGACATTCATGATGTCTAATAAGTCTTTTCTTTTTTAATATACTTTGGCTTTGTGATAAACCAGTAATCGTACTCTGAAAAAGAATGTATTTTTATACAATACAGAGAAACCCTCTATAAAGACTACCTCATGTACATATATACTTTAATTTTTCACCCTGAAATTATAACCATCCTACTATAATCCTTTCATCCATAGATACACCTTAATTGCTAGGGCAAAGTTTAGATCCAGATCAGCTGGCAAAGCTGTGCCATCTGATCAGGATCTAAACTGTTCGCTTTTTAATTTAATAGGTTATTACTAACCAAAAAGCATAGAGCAGATCCTGATCAGACGAAACGGATGTGCAGGCTGATCTGGATCTACACTGGTCGCACACGCGTAAAAAGGCATATTTATGGAGGAACGGGATAAAGATCATTTTAGCCAAGTCCATTAGGTAAACTAAGTTTTGGGGTTTTACTGCAAATACATATAAATATTTATAAATATTTCAATATTTAAACTTACGTTGTAGTTTCTTCTATTTTATTCAAGCCACAAGTTATATTGACAGTATATTATAAGACGGGGATAAAGCAAAGCCACATAATGCATTAAACAACCATAAAACCTGTATTATGAAGAAAATAAACAAAAAATGAAATAAACCATTTTAACACTTCCAACAGCTACAATATATCAATCAATAGCCTCCTCAGTTGCTTCGCCTGTACATATATAGACATGGATGCCTAATCAGATTGTAAAGGTAGCCCCAATAATACTTATTATTTACATGCAACACAGTTAACAATTATTAATTATTAATCCGCAAAGTTATGAAATGATGTTTAATCAGGATTTATAGAACTTGTAATTTTTAGTAAATGCAAATTACCTGCAGAAATTCTTCAGCTGGGCGCTTTCGACCACTGTGACCACTGGCAGGTGTTGACAGATCAAGTGTGTAAGCATCTAATTTCTTCAAAGCCTGCAAAATATTAAGAAATCAATTATTTTAAATTTTTTAATGTAATATTAATATACATGTGTAATTGTAATTATTAAAACATTATCGTTATTTTTATTAAAGCAATTCAAATTGTGTGTCTTACCAAAGAATCTTAAAGTCATACAAGCAGCTACAACCTTCAGTAGTAAGAAAGTTAGCTTTGATTTTACTTACTTCTTGAGCTTCAGATCCAACGATGATGTTTTCCAATGTGTAACTGAGAAAAAGATGTCGATTTATCCTGAAATTTAAATAAATAAATCTTTAATAATGGAACCAGTGACAAAATTTTGAATAAAGGAACAAAATATTACAATTACATTCACTTTTTACAACTTCTTATTTAAATAGTATCACATACACTTTTATAAAGATCATTTTAGCCAAGTCCATTAGGTAAACTAAGTTTTGGGGTTTTACTGCAAATACATATTAATATATATAAATATTTCAATATTTAAACTTACGTTGTAGTTTTCTTCTATTTTATTCAAGCAACAAGTTATATTGACAGTATATTATACGACGGGGATTAAGCAAAGCCACATAATGCATTAAACAACCATAAAACCTGTATTATGAAGAAAATAAATAAAAAATGAAATAAACCATTTTAACACTTCCAACAGCTACAATATATCAATCAATAGCCTCCTCAGTTGCTTCGCCTGTACATATATAGACATGGATGCCTAATCAGATTGTAAAGGTAGCCCCAATAATACTTATTATTTACATGCAACACAGTTAACAATTATTAATTATTAATCCGCAAAGTTATGAAATGATGTTAAATCAGGATTTATAGAACTTGTAATTTTTAGTAAATGCAAATTACCTGCAGAAATTCTTCAGCTGGGCGCTTTTGACCACTGTGACCACTGGCAGGTGTTGACAGATCAAGTGTGTAAGCATCTAATTTCTTCAAAGCCTGCAAAATATTAAGAAATCAATTATTTTATTTTGTTTCATGTAATATTAATATGTGTAATTGTAATGATTAAAATATTATTGTTATTTTTATTAAAGCAATTCAAATTGTGTGTCTTACCAAAGAATCTTAAAGTCATACAAGCAGCTACAACCTTTAGTAGTAAGAAAGTTAGCTTTGATTTTACTTACTTCTTGAGCTTCAGATCCAACGATGATGTTTTCCAATGTGTAACTGTGAGAAAAAGATGTCGAGTTATCCTGAAATTTAAATAAATAAATCTTTAATAATGGAAACAGTGACAAAATAATGAATAAAGGAACCAAAATATTACAATTACATTCACTTTTTACAATTTCTTATTTAAATAGTATCACATACACTTTTTACAAAATAATACATCCTTAACTGGCATTCTTTATGTGCTTAAGATGAATGTATAGTGAAAAAGTGTGTATTTTGTAACACAAAGTCATTGGCACAAAAGTTACCAAGAAATACCTTGCTCTGTTCAAAAGTCACTGGATTTGTTGGAGACTTATCGTAATCTGATGGTGGTTGGGTTGAATCTGAATCAGAAACTGATGATAAGGTCACAACTTCAACGTTGTCAGGTTCAAGTTCAAATTCCTCTTCACTCTCTGCAAATAAATCTTGACTCATTGCCAGACACTGAAAGGCCAAATAAAAAAAAATGATTTTGACAACAGGTTTTGGGTCAGTGGGAAGGGGATGGTAGTGATCCATAAAGGCCGATAACCAGAAAGGCCGTACCAAAAAGGCCGCACCAAAAAGGCCGTACCAAAAAGGCCTCATATATATGTATATATATATGGTATATGTTGTTATTATTATAATTATTGTTGTTGTTGTTTTGTATTTTATATGAAAATATAAAGGTATCATTAATGCCGAAACAACTGTCAATATTAAATTCAGTTAAGGCATCATAATGATTATAACAAATTATAAACATGCATTAATTTTACCGACCGTATCAAAGAAGCATAAAATTGACAATTATCGTCATTTAATACAGTTTGTCAAATACATTACAAACATTCATTTGTTTTCTGTATCACAGTTTCTTTTACCTATCGTATCAAAGACGCGTAAATTTAGCAATTATCGTCATATGTAATCCAGTTTGCAAAATACAGTAAATGTGGTACAGGTTAGTCTACGTACATGTAATTTAGAATGATGAGCCTACTTATAAAATTTTAATGTGTATTTTTATATACATAATATGGTTTGGGATATAAGTATTCAGATATGTTTAGCCATCTTGCGTGTGAATATTGACGCTTCTACCATACATATAAGCAATATATTAATTTGCTAATGTTTTTCATGCCATGTTTGTTAATTGTTTACTGTTATAACTTGTTATAACCTGATGCATATATATGCCTAGGTTGAATAAAACTTGAAACTTGATAATACAAGTATGCTTCTTTAAAAAGAAGCATGCGAGAGGTCTATCAGCGTGCAATGCAAGTTTGGCAGCCTATAAAGTTTGTTTGTCAGTTTAGTTTAAGGTTATTTATTTTTACATCGATTGGGAAACATGTTCTAGCAACTTAGATTAATCCCGCTTGTTGACTGCTTCCTGGAAACAGGCAGTATTTGCGCCGAATTAGTGGAATGTGGAAAGTTCCGACTGAGTCTCACCCATGTGGGGCTCGAAGCAGGGACCTCCGGGTGTAGAGTCCGGCGTTCTACCACTAGATTACTTTCCTCCACGCTAGACCACTTTTGTCCAAAGTTTGTTTAGTTTTGTTTTGCCTATTCTTATATTATTTCTGTTTGATGCGTAAAAGACTTAATCATTTGACTGAAAAGGTATCAATCAATTTACATAACGATTTTACCGTTGTACTGTCAGAATCGCAACTTGAAAGCGACAAGAAACAAACGAAAGTAACCGTATTTGGTTAGGTTTGTGAGTATGTTTTGTAAATAATAGACAAATTTAAGCTAAACTTGGAATATACTTTAATGCTATGATGAAGAACAGTAGATATTGATTTATTGGTGTGCAATCTGCAAAGGTCATCCAGACGAATAGGCACGGTAATAATTTTCTTTTTTTTTATTCGTATTATACGTCCGGGCATGCACAGTAAGAGCTTTGTCGACTGGCTTAAAACCTTTTGACATTGAATTTTCATTTCCAGCTGAGATTTCAGAGTGCAGGTTTGACAGTGTAACAAAGCTCCGAGATCATAAATGATTTGGAGTCTTATTCTAGTCTCCAATCTCCAAATTGTAGCTTTTGATTGGTTAATTTTGAAGCCAGTCTCCAAACTGATTAATTATTTGCAGGTATTTTGAGATTGGCGATTGGAGTCAGACTCAAAAAGTGTTAAGACCCTCAGTACAGTTGTTTGTGTACGAGGTTTGTCTAACATGTTAGCCATCTTAGTAGGCCAATAAATCAGTAGGACTTCCAGGTTTGTACACCATCATTTCTGCAATAAGATGGGGAAACACCTGAGGGGAGATTTGGTGAGTCTCAGAGACATTTTTTCTCTGATGTCTCAAAGGAAGTTAGATACACAATGAAAACAAAACATGAAAACAGCTGAATATGTTTTATAGTTGTATTTTGAAATACAGAGATCTGACATTGTGTTGAAGTTTCATTTTAAAGATTTATTAAGTCTTCTAACATGATCATCTGTTTGAAAAACATATCAAATAGGAAAAGACTAGAGTATTTACAGAATGAAACTGCATCATTAAAATGTGTTTTGTTTTTATAGGTTTTGTATAGGATTGTAATACTGATTAGACAAGGTGTGCATTGTAAATCAATAATAAAAAGAAAACAATAGTTGCCAGATAATATACTGAAAGGTTTAAAGTTGAAGTGCTGCTTTTATATATATGTATAACAAACTACAATACTCTTAACAAAAATGAAAAACTGAAGAAAGGTAACAACATATCAATAAAGCAAATAAACAACTGAAATAAAATATGAAATGTTTAAGTGATACGATTGTTGTGCTGTGAATATAACCTACAGATTGTTTGTAAGTAATCAGTACTTTTTTTGTAAACTTCAAGGTTACTATTGTTGGTATTATGTGTTAAGAAAGGGCAAATGTGAAATGAGGGGTCTGTGATTAAAACACATTGTGTGTTAAAAGGCACAATACTGTGTTTGGTACTGACATAAGAACTTTGTTAGATTTCAACAAATCAGACACGGTTCATGATACAAGAAGGAATACATAAAGACTCCTTAAAACCTTACAACTTTTTGACCTCAGATGACCTATATTCATACTTGACCTAGTAATTGTCCAAACAATGTATGACTGATTTCCAGAATATTTCGACTGAAAATGTAGCCTCTAAGAGTATAAACAAGATTTTTCTATTTTAAGACCATGTGACCTAATTTTTGACCCCAGATGACCCTTATTCGAATTCGTCCGAGATATTATTAATATAGACATTCTGAGCAAGTTTCATAAAAATTGGACCAATATTTTGGTGATCTCTAGTGTCTAAATAGATGAAGTGTTGACGGATATTGGATGAACGACAGACATCACGCGACCACAAAAGCTCACCTTGTTACTATGTGACAGGTGAGTTGAAAACAATATGTCTCCCTCCACTTTTTACATACATCTATTAAATGTTGAAACATCTGTATCAATATAACAGTTCCTTTGTTAAGCAAATGACTTATGTCATCAAATGAAACTAAACAAACAATGTATTTAAAGTCAAAACAAGCAAATTTGAATTTTTATCCCCCGCCAAGGAAAGCACTATTGATTGAAGCTCAATTTGAAACCTTTTAAAAGAAAAAGACCAGCTTTATAGTTTATACAGATAATTAAAAATTAATTATGGTAAAATTTAGTTTTATACCTTTAATAACAATGACTGCAAAATATAAACTTTAAATATTTCATCTTAAATTTTCAAAATTATGAAAAGGGACATGATTCTGTATATATTTCAGTTAGAGTTAAGTCCCTAACAACACAGTAAGTCTTTCTCATCAGAAGTATTTTAAGATTCAATTAAGAACATTTCCAAAGAAACAAGGTTATGGAATGGAAACAAAAATGAAGACCTATTTTGGAGCTCTGACCGGTGTGACCTTGACCTTGGAGATATGGACGTGGTTCTTTTGCATGAGATGTTGGCTCAATATTCGGTTTACAGTAATATTCCTCTGAGTTAGGCGGGGGATAGCAAATAAAACATGAACAACAACATATATAACAAAGTTCAAATTGACTTTGAACACATATATAAAGAAAATTGAACATCCATACAACGGAGGATGAAGAAAGAAAATTAGTTTAACAGATAAGGTTTACAGCTTAACAGAGCGCATCTTTTATTGCAATGTCGCATACTTAGGAAACAAAAAAGAAATGGAAAGGTTTTTTACTGCAATAACAAACCTTACATATTTTGATTCCCCACTGTATTATTTGATATCATATGACTTGAATCTTATGGAAAATAGTAAGTTCTGCAGTTATTTTACATATGACGACATATTAAAAATTTGAAAAAATGAAACTGTATTGCCAAACTATCAAATTCTGTATCATTTACCTCCACCCTCTTGCAATAAAAGAAATTGTCTCTGAAATGGTGGACAAACATGTCAACAATGGTTAATAACAACATATTATACAAGGAACTGACAACATCTGAGTGTATGTTCCATGAGAACTAAGTGAAGATTAATTGATCTTCAATTTTTTATTGTAATGAAAGTTTTGCATTAGATGTTTAAGATGGCATATTTTAATGCAAAACTTTATGTGATGAAAGGTGTTGTCTGGTTAATAAGTGTCTATGTTTCGTACATTGGATGCTGAGAGTAGTTATGAGTAGACTTTGGTAAAATCTTTCAGTCTTAAATCTGATGACCTCTCCAATAAAGGTACAGAAATACGGGAGGAAATAAATACAATTATTTACTTGGACCAAAATTATTTACTTTGTTCTTTGTGACATCATTATTTACTATGTTCTGCATACCAAAGCAACTTAGCGGCAGCAATCTCCAGAATGACCCATCAACGAACAGTGAAGCTGAGATGCCAACGTTGGAGAGGACTGTTAGTAACTACATCACTTTACAGCACCACTTAAACGGCATAAATTTAACACTAACATAAAACTTTAAACGTTATATTGACCTCTTTAAGTAAAATCACGAGACTTTGAAGACAGGTGGTCTTTGTTTACAGTAGAATATGTTCTTTATATAAGTCAGTGGGACAAATAGAATGTGGTCTTTATCCACAGGCGGTCTTCCTTTTCAGGTGGTCATTCCCACAGATTAGACTACATAAATAAAATCGTTGTTGAACTATAGTTAAATACAAAAAGTGTTATTGTTGTAATAGAGATTTATTATGCTTTTATAGGTTCCGCTGGCCGATATACCATACGACGACGATGACGAGATGCCTCCGTTGGAGAGAAGTGTCCCGGCGGATCCAGAGCCTTCGCTGGCGGATGATACGCCTGTCATGGAGAGCAGTACAGACATCTTGAATGACACTATAATTGACATGAATCGGTTAAATAGCAATTTCCGGTGTTTTACACTTCAGATCGTCGTATGATATAATAATTATAATATTGTAAAAAGAGTGGTATTAGTAACATAATGTTGGAAATGTGTATCTATTTTCATCTATTTTCATCTGTTAGATCGCAAACCTGGATGACTCTGTTGTGCCTATCATAGACTCCACCGCGATCGCCGACGACAACGACGACTTTGAGTTCACAGATATGCAGTTCGACATCACAGACGCCATCGAGGCCGTTGAGCCCATCCAGGAGGATAGTTTCCACGACCGTCTCACCGACACGATCCTGGAGGACAATGGGGTGACATATACCATTATCGACACCGGCAGCCAGAAACAGACGTGTGTCTTAGTTACCAACCTGGGATACGCTTACACTGTAAAGGTAATGTGTTGTTAGGTGATGTAATGGGTCGTTTATAATTATTATACGCAGTATTTACAAATTATATTAATGTTATATTACTGTTGCTTTATTTACTGTGATTTGTTATGTTTATGACATTACTCATTACAGACGCAGAACAGGTCGTCCACAACCTGGAGGTGCACATCACGCAGCAAATCCGTGAGGTGTCCGGTGACCGTGCTGCAGAAGAAAGAGCACGTCCATCCAGCCGTCTCGGACAGGGAATTGCGACTTCGAGTATATTCAAAGGTACCTAACGATAATTTGTAACAAACATTGCACTAATCACTTTAAGTGTGTGTTGTAAAAATAAAAAAATATATATATTAATTAAGTTACGCCCAAAAGAACCAGATTCCCTGGATTTTGAGGTATAGTTTACAACTCCAACTGGTGTAGCGATCCATAATATTTGAAAAATAATCTAACAACGCATATTTTTAAATATGTTTTATTTCATTAAAATATAACAACATTTTCTGCACAATACCATGCAACATACTACAGTAAAACCTCTCATAAAGACCACCTCGAAATAAGGACCACCTAGCTAATGAGACCACCAGACCAAAGGTTTTACTGTATATAATCATATTCAAAATATATTATTTTAAACAGGTTGACGCTGATTTCATCAACGCTGACGAGTTCTTGGTTGCGGATTTGGCAGTCGATGATCAGCGCCATTTTGTGTTTGCAACGGAATTCCAAATGAACCTCCTACGTCAGGCCAAGCGCTGGTATATGGATGGCACATTTAAAGTAAGCAACTGTAAATATAATATTATATTATTATTATCATTATGACAGGTCTTCAGGTCGTGGGTGAGCCTTTCAATCGTCAGGGGCAGCAATATCATTATTTATTTATATATTTATTTCTTTTTCCAGGTCGTGGGTGAGCCTTTCAAGCGCCAGGGGCAGCAATATCATTATTTATTTATATATTTATTTCTTTTTCCAGGTCGTGGGTGAGCCTTTCAAGCGCCAGGGGCAGCTATTCACGGTGAATGCGTTCGTGGAGAGGGAAGGCCAGAGCAAGCAGCTCCCCCTTGTCTTTGTTCTGATGAGCAGAAGAACGCAGGCAGATTACGAAACAGTGTTTCGAGCCATCACAGACCGTGTGGGTGATGGAATTGCCGTGGAAGGTTTTGTAGCCGACTTCGAAGTGGGTAAGTATAACAGAATAATATTGCTTAAATTGCCGTAATAACCGCATCTATTTATCTATCATATTTGTTGAACGTTTATCATTCAATTTTAATTGTTTTATTTAATGAAACGAAATATTATTGCATCAATTTTCCGATAAACACATTTATTTTCCTATTTTATTTGTTAAAAATTTATCTTTCCAGTAAATTGTTTTATTCAATGGCTTTGTTTTATATATATGATTGTAGCCGTGTGGAATGCCGTCAGAGAAGTATTTCCTGGGCGGGAGATGAAGGGCTGCGCCTTCCACTGGAGTCAGGCCATCTGGCGGCGGGTCCAGGCAGAGGGTCTGTCGGAGGTCTATCGCCGTCGAGGAGGGGTGCATCGATTCATAAGAATGCTGATGGCCCTGCAATTCCTTCCTGCAACTCACATTGAACGTTCATTTGGCAAACTGCAAGAAAAGGCCATTACAGATGCAACCCGTAGACTTGCCAGCTATGTTGGACGACAATGGATAAATGGCTCGGTGTTTACACCCAACGACTGGTCCGTATACAGACAGGATGTTAGGACGAACAATGATCTAGAAGGTAAAATAGCTACATGTAATATATGATCAAGTAATACTTCAATAAATAAATTAACACTGCCTGCATTATTATACTGCATCATGGTTTAATACTACATGTTCCGTCTTATAGTTATAGTACAGTTAGAATACAGATATATAATGCTAGTATATGTATGTCTATAAACCATTTTAACATATAAGATAAATATCATGTTTGCCTTTATTTCAGGGTACCACAACCGGCTCAACGCTAAGGCTGGTGTGGGTTTAGGCTTCTACAGGCTGGTGCCTCATCTAAGACAGGAGGCCGAGATTGCAAAACTTCTGGTCGAGGGAGGTGACCTCCGAAGAGCTACCACCAGCCGCAGTGGCAAGGTAAATAAGGCACTAGCCACCCTGTGGAAACGATATGAAGACGGAGAAGTGCAAACGTCAGAATTTCTAGCCAGCGTCGGCAATATATACGGCGTTTCTTTATAGGAAACCGTAATAAGACTGGATATCAACTCATCTATACAGAGTATACCCAAAAGATTTTGTAATAAATTATAAAAAGACAATAAATACAATTTACATTTATACCATGTGTTGTAATAAAATATAAAAAGACAATAAAATACAATTTACATTTATACCGTGTGTTGTTCTTTTCATATGAATATTATCGTTAGGGTATAATACGGTATACTATAGTATTTGTAAATAAGGTTGCATCTTGTAAATGATATATTTAATAATATACACTCAATTGCTAAAATACAAAATAACATAAAATCTCCAGAAGTATACATAATATAATATAATAGTATAAGGCCTTTTTGGTGCGGCCTTTTTGGTACGGCCGTTTTGGTGCGGCCTTTTTGGTACGGCCTTTTTAGTATACGGCCTTTATGGTATGCGGCCTTTTTGGTTTTCGGCCTTTCTGGACCCCATTCAAGGGGATGGACATGCTCAAAAACATTGCTATAAAAGGATGCGATTTCGCTGGAATTTAGTTATTGTGTATTTATCATGTGTCTAACCTAATCCAACAAGAAATATGATGGTCCATTTGTAATGTAGTAATATTTACTTTATTATTTACATAAAACAATGTAACTATTTTGACATATCCATCAACAATTTGTTATGTGGATACCAATATGCTCAAAACTTATTAATGAAATTTAGAAATTAGGCTGCGTTATACTTTTATTGCGTTGCGTTGTAAATCAAAATCTGATTTTACATAATAAATAAAAGTTTGGTATGTTACATACAGCCAGTGTTTGGCATACACTTATGTGTTTTATAATCAATGAGAGGATTCTCCAAAATCTGTTCAGAATTCGTTTGATTAAAGCATTTAAATAAAGAAAAGTTTATGTGTGTGTTGGTATCTCCATTTTTAACGCAATAATTAATATTACTTGACCAGAGGGAAGTCTAGAAAGGTGATAATTGTTACAAAGGACTATGAACCCCAGGTTAATCAACATGTTAGAAATATGTGACACTTTGTGTATTAACAATTAAGTCACAAAAAGTTGATAATTATAAGAAAATGCGTAATAAATTAAAATTGTCACACAAGGAGACTTCAAAAATGTACTAGATTAACAGCTTAATTTATGTCTTCATTTTTAAATCAAATAATTAAACATGTGCATTTCAACTTGCCTGGGCCGGTAAATTCACAAATACTCCAAAAACAGCAAAATAATCTTTAATAAGTTGCTTATAAATTATTTGTGGTTACATCTTTACCATTTACAATTTAGAAATTAAAATAAAATTTGTATGGAAAATTGATATAAAATGCATCCCACAAATTGAAATCTCTACATTTAAAGCATATCTCAGAACTCATTTGAAATATACGCAAATAATTTATTTTTATGTCATTGCACTGTAAATGCATAATATTCTGACTTTACTACGACGTGATTGGTAATATTTGTAGCACAACTATTTGTGCGCGACGAAGACTTTTCTATATATATGATGATCGTCCTTACAACCCAGTTACTATTCAAATAAATGCGGAAATTTTTCCTTCTATTTCTATATGCCGCCGATCGGAATTTGAATCGGAACTTTGGCGGCTCCATAAAGCATCTTAAACCATATGTATCTTTAACAAGAAAAATTATAACACCGATGTGTTATATGTGGACGACATTTAAAAGAAGTTAGATGTTGGGTGTAAGAGTTCATGCAGGTGATGGATTGTTTTGGAAGAAAGAATTTTAAAGTGCTACTATATTGTTGTCTTTTATTGGCAAAGGGTATTGAACGTTGAAGGATGTGCTTGTATATTACATGTAGTTGTGGAACGCGTTGTATACAAGGAGTGCAGTTTGAAATGAAGTATACCGGAATTGGTATGGAATGGGATTTATGATGAAATTTGTTTGCTGAACATTAACAAGTTTGCAGTAAATGTAGTGAATGATTTGAAAACAAAAGAATTGAAAAGTTTTCCTTTTAAATATAATGAAAACTAGCTAGAAAATAGTGGAAGAGATAGTTGCTGTAGTAACATGAATTATGATGAAGAATTTACAGAACAATATGTGTTGATATGTATTCAATTTAGGATACAAAATAATTACTCACATTTAAGGATTTACTACACTCCTGTTTGCAACATTTTTGTACAAATGAATGTTAATTTTGTTTACTTTGATACTTTTCTTTTTAAATCGATGGTCGAACAAGGAGGATTGTAGTGGATCGTTAAGAGCACTCAAAATTTCATAAATGTAACTGATTTTTCATTATTGTCATTGTAGATTTTCGTAAGTAGATACTCTACTGAGAGCTATGTAAGCCATTCCGTCTTGTTATATCGTTTTCCCGATATCAACAGCAGCTGAAGATAATGTTAGACCTTGCACTTTGTGGACAGTTACGCCAATATTTAATTTTCATGAAGGAGTTACCTTGAAGTTAAACATTATCTGATTATCATAGCACTAACCACATTACAATGAATTTGCTCTATTTAAATTCAAGAGTATCTTTCAAAATTGTCCTACCACGTACATGGCAATTCCTTTGGTACTTTCAGGATGAAAAATCTATACTAACTTTCTATATTCAGAATCTTGATCCCGTAAACCAGGGGGGAGGGGGGGGGGGGCTGGGGGATGGGATGGGATGGGGGATGAGTCACAATTATTCCGAACAACAGAAAAAGACCTACAAAAATGGTTATACAATCATTATTTACTTTATAGACACGAAATCGCCTTCTTGTTAAACAGAAACCAACTAGAACCGTCAATTTCAACTTCAGAAATATTTGTAAACAAAGAACCATCATATAGAGGTAACATTCACGCGCCAAAAATCAAGTCATAGGATTGCCAATATTCGTAAACAGAACACAAGCTTCAATATCATCCAAGAATAACTATCTGAACAATGTCTCTTACTACATGTACACTCTTTCTATAACTGCTTACAACAATAAACTTTCAATTTGCATAATTAAAAGAAAACACCGACTCATCGATCTATTTATATAATCTATATATACATATACTCAATTATAAATAGCTTGACCTTGAACTTAACGTACAAACAACATGGTTCCCGCTCATTACTCAACGATCTATATATAAAGCCGGGCCACATGGTTCTCAGCATTCGCTATAAACCTCTATTTAAAGCCGGGCCTAAATTCCCCTTCAGCCGGCCTAATTGTACTATAGTAAAGATAATCAAGTAATAGTCACATAGTAATAATATATTATGACCCATCATTCGTCCAGAAAAATTTACATACCTGAAAAGCCACATTCAAGTTTAATTAATATATGTAAACCTTTATAAATAACGGTTTCGTTTTATTATGCAAAACTCTATTAAACCTCCACCCATGTCAACAAATTTCGATTTCCGCGCTTAAAGTTTACCTGTCTCGCGTATATCAATAAATAACAGAATTTAAATCGGGTCGATTTCCGCCACAGTTTTGATCGTAACTGCTTGAGACGTAAAGGACGGACATCTGTAAAAAGTCAGTATGATAATGGGTCTGTGCTTGCAGTCGAATTATTGAGACTAGTTAAATATTTGTATTTTTTAGGCTTGTACATGTATGTTTGTTATTGCATTTATTTGCGTATATGTATTTGTCGTTTAATTAAATTCTGATTAAAACATAGATGATTACTTCTTTTTTTCCAGAGATTTAAAACCGGACATTTGTTTTTATTCAGCTCATTTGGAAATAATCCGCGAGGTTGTTAGATTATTGTCCCGCTCTCCAATATATCTCTGTAATACGTTTACAAACATGATGTCAAAAAGTAAATGCAATGTCATGCAAAATTAAACATTTTTTCCGGATTTATAAAATAAGGGGTCGAGATGTCCATAAAAATAAGTGGTCGAAATGTCCTAGGGGTCGAAGTGGCAGGGGTCGAGATGTCTTAGGGGTCGAAAAGGTAAGGGTCGAAATGGTTAGGGGTCGAAGTGTCCGACAGCCAGTTATTTTTACGTTTATTTTATAGCTTAATCATTGATTTTTCATCTTTATGCAATTTTTTTTTCTCCTTGTTTCTTCATATGTTTTTCGCTTATTTCAGGGTAAGTGAAATGGAAAGCGCGACCGATATTGAACAGGTCTAGGAAACGGCTCTTTTTATGGACTGTCTGTAAATTTACAGACTGTCAGTTTATTTATAGATAAATATGTCCATAAATTTATGGACAAGGGTTGATACAAAAGTTAACACATTTTAGAAATAAACAAACCTAAAGCATTTTTGTTAATTCTGATAGCTAAGCTGTAGTGCCGGTAGCATAAGGTCACTTCCAACAGCCTCGCTGTTGAGCTAGCTTTTCAGCGACGAAGTTGAAGTGTACCGACGGTCAAAACTAGTTAAGCAACGGTTTGCTCGGTCAATGCCTTGATGGGTGTCCCGCTGGGGGGTGGTTGGTTCGCCCCTAGCTGGGGAACTACTTCACTGGTGTCAGAAGTGCTTGCTTGACGAGCCCATGTGATTGCTTCGGAGCTGGGGTAGGCTAGAAACTGCAGTCCACGGGTCTGTGCGGTTGATGCCTAAGCTCCGAAAGATAAAGGAGGGGAGAGTGTAGTGCCGGTAGCATAAGGTCACTTCCAACAGCCTCGCTGTTGAGCTAGCTTTTCAGCGACGAAGTTGAAGTGTACCGACGGTCAAAACTAGTTAAGCAACGGTTTGCTCGGTCAATGCCTGGATGGGTGTCCCGCTGGGGGGTGGTTGGTTCGCCCCTAGCTGGGGAACTACTTCATAGCAAAGAGCATGACATAGGGCATAAACAAAAAGAACAGAAGTTTGTTTACACTGCTATTTCTTCTCCAACATGGTCATCAATAATCTAACAACATTTCACACTATCATCTGAACATAATAATGATCTTTTTAAAGAAGTTATGTTGATTTACAATCTTTAATACTAATTTATATGTAGATTTTAATTCATTTTTATCCCAATGTGGTGTAAGAACCAAGATTTAAACTTTTGACAACTTTTGTAACCTCCCTTTTCCATAAAGTTACAGACACATTTATCTATAAATAAACAGATAGTCTATAAATTTACAGACAGTCCGTAAAAACAGCCGTTTCCTAGACCTGTTGAAGGTAAAATCTATTACAATTTTTAACAGATATGGCTGTGAAATATGTGGAAATCTAGTAATTGTTTGGTGAAACAATATTATGCTGATCTGTTGATATGCTCAATATGATCATATAATGTAGATTGGTTTGGGGGTCTAGTTTGATCGAGCACTTGTCGATAAAAAAGGCGGAAATACCATTGTTTAATGAGAGTAAAAAATCCAATGGTATCAGTTGAATTATTCAAAAACAGAACTTTAAATCGCATTTTTATGTTTCTCCAACTTGTATCATTTTTTTAATGTCCTTGTTTAAGAAATTTTATCCATTTTTGTGTCAAAAGTTACATTTGTTAGGGTCGGTTGAAATAGCTTCCTTACAAATATAAGATGAAGCTGATTTGTTAGATGTGACACGAAGTGCTTAGGCCAGAGAAAATAAATTATAAGATTCTCATCCGGATTTCGGGAAATCCCATAGACCTCAATGTTAAATTTTCAATGTACATTTAACATGATTTCTGTCATCTTAATTTCTAGACAACCATATATTGCCGTGAAGATCTACAATTCATCTATTCAAAAACACACAGGAAACTAGGGGTTAACATACTTGTAATAAAATTACTTATCTCTAACAGAACAGATCCTATTTTAAACGCGGTATTGCAAATTCAGTGCCAAAAATATACATCTGCCGATCCAGAACTAGTTTGCCCTTACCAAACGAGATATAGGCATGAAATTGCTTTCAATTATTTTCCTGCCACAAACAGGCCGATTTTTAACAGTTAAGAGGCCCCCAGATGAAGAGAAAAACATAGCATATATAAAAACGGACTTCATTCGAATGGACCTCATGAAAATGACGCCCATTCCTTACACGAACTGTGGACATCCGTTTCTAAAATTCCCATGAACAGCCCAATCCTGATTTTCGGAGATTTCAACATGCCAGACATGGATTGGCAAACAGAGTCACCGTCCCCACCCTGCAAATTTAAGGAAATGTATGAATCTTTCTCCGAAAACCTCATAAACTTCAATCTCGAACAAATGGTCAAAATTCCCACTAGAGAAAACAACATTTTAGACATCTTTCTCACAAATAACCCCTCAGTTGTCCACAACATCCAAACCCTCCCAAGCCTTGGGTCTTCAGACCATGACATAGTTTTCCATGAGCTGAATCTCAAGAGAGGCCGACCCGTTCAGGCAAAAAGGATGGTCAGATCTTATAACAAGGCTGACTGGTCTAGCTTTAAGAAGGACCTTGGACGGTTTTCTGAGGGTTTTTACCAGTTAGACCACACCGATCCAAATAACTCTTGGAACAGTCTGAAAGCCGAAATAAACAGGTTATCTAAAATACATATTCCATCCAGATTAAGTAAGTCACGTGTAGACCTTCCATGGATCTGACATGACATAGTCAAACTCATCAGAAAGAGGGATAAACTTTACTCAAAGCTAAAAGGGTTAAACAACAAAAGCCCAGAAAAGGTTACCAGATTCAAATCCCTCAAAGCCCTCATTCAGAAACAAATAAGAAACTCATATTGGTCATACCTAGACACAGTGATCTTTAGTGACAGCACAAATCCAGGTCAACGCAAAAAGTTCTACTCGTTCATCAAACACAATAAAACTGAAAACTTTGGTATAGCACCACTTAGTAGTAATGGCAAAACCTATTCAGACCCAGTATCAAAGGCCAATATACTGAACCAACAGTTTGAGTCAGTCTTTTCCCACCCCCAGCCACTCAGTCTCAGAGAACTTTCCAAGAGTGCAGCTGCTAAACTTAGCCATCCACCAATGTCCCCAATCAGCATCACAATCCAAGGGGTTGACAAACTCCTATTAGGTCTAAACCCAAATAAGGCATCCGGACCAGATGAAATCTCGCCAAGGTTACTAAAAGAGCTGCACAGCGAGATTGCCCCAATGCTAACACTGATTTTCCAAAGGTCACTAGACACAGGCATTGTCCCTGATGACTGGAGACATGCAGTCATCTCACCAGTTTTCAAAAAAGGTCAAAAATCCAAACCCAGTAATTATCGTCCCATCTCCCTGACATGCATAGCATCCAAACTCTTAGAACACATCCTGGTCTCAAATATGATGACATATTTTGATTTATACAATATCCTTAGCCCACAGCAGCATGGATTCAGATCCAAACATAGCTGCGAGACCCAGCTTATAGGTTTCACCCAGGAGATTGCTGACAACCTAGAACTAGGTCAGCAGTCTGATGTCATCATAATGGATTTCAGCAAAGCCTTCGACAAGGTGGACCACCACAAATTGATCCATAAACTCAAACACCTAGGTATAGACAGTAAGGTCACTTCATGGATACACTCATTCCTGTACAATAGGTCACAGCAAGTACTTGTCGAAGGTAAATGCTCAGACAGGTTACCAGTCCTCTCAGGGGTTCCCCAGGGCTCGGTCCTTGGCCCCTGCCTCTTCCTTGCCTACATTAATGATCTACCCAATAGCATCCAAAGTCGGGTCCGCCTTTTTGCCGATGACACCATAGTTTACCTAACTGTCAAATCCAAGTCCTCTGCCGAAAGCTTACAGCAAGATCTACACTCCTTAGAGTCATGGGAAAGGGAATGGTCCATGGAATTCAATCCTGATAAATGTGAGGTCCTAAGAATTCACAAAAAACGCACCCCAATCATCTATCCTTACATGCTACATAATACCCAGCTAAGGTCAACTGATCAATCCAAGTATCTAGGTGTTACTATTAATAATAACTTAAGCTGGGCCCCACACATATGTAATATAACCTCCAAAGCAAAAAATACTCTTAGATTTATTAAAAGAAACATCAAAACTGATAACAAACAGGTCAAAGAAATTGCTTACAAAACTTATGTCCGTCCCCAAGTAGAATACTGCTCCACAGTCTGGCACCCCTGGCAGAAATACCTTACTTATAAACTAGAAATGATCCAGAGATCTGCAGCCCGCTATATCCTAAATGATTATAATTATACCAGTAGTGTATCTAAAATGATAGTGGACTTAAATTGGAAAACACTAGAAGAAAGAAGAAATCAAGCTTCCCTGATTATGTTCTTTAAAATTAGTAATGGACTTGTGGCAGTGGATCACCACCATCTTACACCTACAAGAAACCTAAATTTTCTTATCCCCCACTCTAGAACCAACTACCACGCCAATTCCTTTTTCCCCAGATCTATCAGGCTTTGGAACAATCTACCAACATATATACAGTCCAGTCCCAATCTACTGACCTTTGTCAGTCGATTGGACTCGCATCCTCTCTAAGCCTTACTGTCATGTTTTTTAACTATAGCTATGTAGATCTTTTATCTTTTTAACAGTGCACATAACAAAGTTTTAACTAACACACTGTCTCCCGACTGCGCCTGCCAGTAATAATCGTTAACGATTGTGGGCAGTATAAAGTTGAAGTTGAAGTTGAAGACCACAGAGGACTACAGTGTGATTTGGTGTTATTCAAGCTTATGAATACACACAGAGATAAATGCTGGCAAATTTAATTATATGAAAACATTGTTATATGCCGGAAATTATTGCAAAGCAGCATAAATAGGATAAAAATCACATTATAGTTTTAGTGTATTGTGTGTTCTTATCTTCTTATCTTACATTTTGCTCAAGTAATTGCATCGCTCACTAGGATTCAAAAGACAATATGTTTAATGAGAATGTGAGAGGCTTCGATCGCTAATTTGAACTATTTCTTTTAAGTATAACAACATTGAGTTTACTATTGGCCCCTCGCGTCTCCTCAAATTAAGTATGTCAGTTAAGTTTTTCACACCTTTTTAATATGTCACCCCATCTTCTTCGGAGCAAGCTGACTAGTGAGATTAACGTAACAGTAAGTGGCAATTAACAATAACACGGGCGTGTTAAAACTTGTACCACTCAGTATGCAACATTAGATTTTATAATTAAATTAAACTAGAATGTTGTGTTCCGCGGAACACATGTGTCGCCTGCATGGAAAAAGTTGAAATGTGGGCCTATGTTTAATCATATATATTAAAAATATTTAATTTAAGTTGATTTCACGTGATGACTATTCCCCCCCCCCCTTCCCCCAACTATTTCCTCATTCTGACTGTTCTCCCCCAAACCATTTCCTCTCCCGACAGTTCTCCCCCAAATTGAAATGATGCAGATGGTTCAACCCCAGCATTTAATTTTCTCAGGTATGTTATTGTTAATCTCACAACACCTACTAGTATGTGATAAGTGCAGTTGTGGGGAGTAAATTAATCAACACTTTGTTACTTTTAATACAATAATTGACTTTCAAACTTTATTTACATGCCAAGTTTCTTACTACAAAGAACAACAATAGCAAAAAACATGAAATACATACAATATGTTAATCAATGACGACAATATAATTGGAAACGACGATTCAACATATATTACATACATGAAATATGTGTAGTTGTAACGAAATTATTATGCTTAAACAGCAATAGTTTATACAAATAAATTGAAATAATATACTGATTTACACATGTAGATTATTACAGTAGTAGCGTGTATGGAAAAGAACATGCATATAATAGTTTATTATGAAAATAGTAGTTGTACAGTTATATAATTTTATGGTATTTTGCTATCCTTGAAATACAGTTTGTCATGAGTTTATGGTTTTTCTAATGATGTCCATGAATAAACTTAGTTTCTTTAATTCAAATCTATTTTCCGTATTTAAAAGGTCTTTAAGTTTCTGTATATTCGGTCTCCTACAACAGAAGGGTTTGGCATATTTTTTCTTAAGGTATTAAAGTGATTACATTGTAAAATATAATGAAATTCGTCGCCTAAATCTACACAATAATTACATGTTCTTTCGTTAAGAGGAATACCTCTCCATCTTCCCAGTTCAATGGGCAAATGGTGATTTCTTGTAAAAAATGCCATCATTGATTTACTGAGATAACTGGGTAAGACTGATAATATATATTTACTTTGTTTGAAATCTGATTTATACGTTTTATATAAAGTATTTGAACTACGATTTATTTCAGACATCCAACTTTGAATAAAACTATCTTAATCAGTGCTGTTATCAGTTACGTCCTTTGAAGGTCGTTGAGCACAATACTTATGTACTATGTTTATAGTACTTCTTAAATTCCTTTGTTTTAATATTTCGGCCAGTTTATAAATAGGTGGTTTCAATATCCCAGCCAATATTGATTTGGATATTGTCCAATCACCCCCAAGGATATACTTCCTGCTTTTTAAATTTTGCCTTTGGCGTAGCCTGTGATATGCAGGATTTGTATTCTAAGATCCCCTGTCAAAATTCTATTCTGTTTAGTTCCGCCCATTGTTTTCTCGTTTAGGGCAAACCCATTATTTTATCTGGGGACCATACGCCGCTGAACATGGAATGGTATTAATCTGAAAATACCTCATTGAAGGTTCCATGTTCACCGCCATATGCATACCATCGTTTGGGATGGATCGAAATTGTACTATTTAATGGTGTAATTACTGAGTTGCGCTCAACCCGGGGCTAGGCGGCGTGGGCAGTAATAAGCATTTCCATTACTGCCCATGAACAGGCTCAATCAAACCGAGCCTGCAGTACTTTCATATTTGTCGTGTTCGGTGGCTTTCAAAGTTCCCTTTTCATCTATTTCAATATCACAGTAGCGTTGTTTGTGCCGTGTGGCGGCTGTAAAAAGTCTCCCCGTACATTCAATCAGTGCTGTTATCAGTTACGTCCTTTGAAGGTCGTTGAGCACAATACTTATGTACTATGTTTATAGTACTTCTTAAATTCCTTTGTTTTAATATTTCGGCCAGTTTATAAATAGGTGGTTTCAATATCCCAGCCAATATTGATTTGGATATTGTCCAATCACCCCCAAGGATATACTTCCTGCTTTTTAAATTTTGCCTTTGGCGTAGTCTGTGATATGCAGGATTTGTATTCTAAGATCCCCTGTCAAAATTCTATTCTGTTTAGTTCCGCCCATTGTTTTCTCGTTTAGGGCAAACCCATTATTTTATCTGGGGACCATACGCCGCTGAACATGGAATGGTATTAATCTGAAAATACCTCATTGAAGGTTCCATGTTCACCGCCATATGCATACCATCGTTTGGGATGGATCGAAAATTGTACTATTTAATGGTGTAATTACTGAGTTGCGCTCAACCCGGGGCTAGGCGGCGTGGGCAGTAATAAGCATTTCCATTACTGCCCATGAACAGGCTCAATCAAACCGAGCCTGCAGTACTTTCATATTTGTCGTGTTCGGTGGCTTTCAAAGTTCCCTTTTCATCTATTGTAATTTTCTATGAATACTTTTTGTAAGCCATTTCCTGTTTAAAAAACTTTGACTATACGCCTTTCCAATAAACAGTTTCGCAGTCCTGTACGAGTTACTTCCCGCGACCGAAAATCAATCCAAAACGAGGCTCCGCAGGATAGCTGAACGATCGGGCTAATGGCTTAAGCACAAAATAGCTAACCTTATCCGCTATATTGCATGTCTGCGTTCGTTGCCGGCGGTGAATAAATAAGTTGCTGGTCTGTTATTCTAGCCAGACTTTTTTATGTTCACTATTTGTTAGATATTTAGATTTTTAATGATTTAAGAACATGTACCATTCTTGTTGATAGTAGGCAGTATGAAACGCAATTTGGACAAACATAAGCATTAATTTTACCAATTATGTACAACAATTTCTTCTTAATATCTTTTCTGCTGAAAATATATTTTACTGGTGTAAATGTTGCAAATTGCTAAGGCTAGTAATCCGCTATTATCCGGAAATCGTGATATGTCAACATCTGGTTACATGATCTGTAGACAAAAAAATACAATCTGAATTTGTTGGTACTTACACATTTGAACAATAGAATTGTCCTAAAAATTTATGGCGTTTATGGCCAACGAATAAATTATTTGAATATTAAAAATATTACGTATACTTCACAACCAAATATGATTGATTCTGTCTTGAAATAAAACAGGATCGGTAATCTGATTGTTTGTTGTAGAAGTATCATTCGTAGAATAAAATCCAAGGATTTAGATGCCGGCTTCCAACAAGATGGGAATATTTATAATATATCACAATATGGTTGCATTACCAATTTAGATTTCTTATGTTTGACAGATTGTTATTTTGGCATAAAAGCCCAAACTCCTAATTAAACATATATAAAATGTTTTGACAAGATTTGTTTCTTATTGACGGCTTTTGTCTCCTTAACGTGTCGTAATGTTGATTAAGAATCCAATTAAGTGCTAAATCAAATACATTTGCTGGCACATCCAGTAGTTAATGCACTCCGAAATACTTAAGAATTGGGAGGTGTAGATACCTTGCAAATAGAAAATACACGATCTCTATTGGTCAATGATATCTGCCCCTTTAAGTAATTGACAGATGACCCCGTGTGCGAGACAGTTTGACATGTTTATGGCATGCCGCCTTCAAAATCATTGAAATTATAAGAAATATTCTTTTTATTTTCTTCATAAGTAACTGATTTTCTTTCAAAATATCATTATTACACTAATTATATATGCAGACCTTTAAGTTCTTCCTTTAAATAATTCCTCATTATCCTTTTTATATATGCAGACTGTTCTCTGCCAAAATAATGGGAGAACAGTCAGGTAGGAAACGTCTGGGGAGAAACTGAAAAAGGGGAAAATAGTCGGACGCCCCTTAAAGTAAAGCAACCTCAAGGCGTGGTGTATTATGAATAGTATCATGTCAAACTTTCCGCTACTTTTCAAAAAATATAGCATTTGCGGCACCTGGCGTTTGATGTTTTGGTCGGGGGCAAACATCTAATTGAAATCGAAATTTATAGTAAAAGTGAATTTATTACACAGAACTTCAAATATAAATAGGTGATATAAACGATATATAATGGTTATAAATGGGTCAATGTTTTTGGGATTATTCCTGAAATCAGGATTCTGTTTGTCTAAATATGGTTGATTTTCTCTATTTTTCCTATATAAATTGACAAATGTTC